>OY776679.1:83107075-83309575 GCA_963675555.1 Leptura quadrifasciata | reverse complement strand
TTAAGAGCGCAGACATCGTCCCAATCTAACGTTTTGTTATAAACAATTTATAAGTCTCTTTAAGGATTTATAATGTTAATATGTAATGTATAAGTATGTGATATTTGCCTTATACACTTTCTACAAAGTTTCGTGATTTCCTATGAGTTTCTGAGGCTTATTGAAAATACACGAGTTTTAATGAGGCAATACAGTTCTAATTTTTTTTTTGTTTTCTATGAGTTCTTACAAGATGAGATATATTTGAAGGTTTGCGAGTTATAAAATAATAGTTTGTATTTTTATCGCATTCTATAAGCGTTCATTAGACAAGGAATTATGATGGATAAATGAGTTTCATTAAGACAACGCACATTAAATTCTGTTATATATGAGTAATTATTGAGTAAAAATTACTTGCTAATTTATAAGGTCACATCCCAAGTGTTTTAATCGGCAAATAATTATATGAGTTCCTTATGAATCAATATACAGTTACAATGTTTATCACATCCTTTCAATTTTTGTTTGGAAAAAGTATTCGAGAGTTTAGAAAGGATTATTTAAGTTTCAGTTCCCAGCTAGATCCTCATACACACCATTTTGGAACCACATCAAGCCTCATGTATTCCGTTGTAGTTTCACGTACATTCTTATAGTATCATATATATAAATGTAACTTATACAATTGCATAGATATAGATCATTCAAGTTTCCATTCCCAAATAGATCCTCATATACACCATTTTGAATCCACATCAAGCCTCATATATTCTACTGTAGTTTCACGTATATTTTCACGGTATCTTATATATACGCATAATGGAACTTATACAATTGTATAGACATAGATCATTTGGTTTCAGTTCCCAGATAGATCCTCATACACACCATTTTGAAACCACATCAAGCCGCACATATTCCAATGTGGTTTCACGTACATTTTTACGGTGTCTTATACATACTCATAAAGGAACTTATATAATTGCCCGAAAATTAGAATTATCATAGCGGATTTCCTGAATCACTGAAGATTCGGGAAATCCGAATACATTGATTGAAACAAAATTCTATAAACATTTCCATTTATTATTTATCAAAATTAAATTATTTGGTACGAAGATAAATAAAACAATAATTTACTATGGGTTTATTTTTCTTTTTCTTTCTTCTTTTTACTTATGTAAGCTAGAAATAGTGAAAAAATTCAGATAATAAAACGACATAGATATCCATTAATGAGCGTTATTAACATACATTCTTGTAAAAAATAATGGTCTGAAAAATAGAATACCTATAGCAATTCGGGAAATCGGGTCTAAAAATTGTATGTTTAAGGAAATTAGTTTTATGCAAAGATGTGTTTAGTGGAGTAAGTCTATTTTTTATTAACTTGTGAACATCAAAGACAGCCAAAGACTAAAACAACAGAAACAAAAAAGTAATGAAAAAATTGAACTACATTGAATAAACATAAATAGATACTTAACGTCGGCGCCGCCATAAAATTGTATACATTAACAGGATGTTCTGGATATTACATAGGAACCACATCCTGATCCAAATTTATTTGCAATAATGCACTAGGAACTAATTCCTAGAAATAAAAGTAATGAAAATTCTGAAAATGAATATATTATCAAAAACCAATGCACTATAATGCAGTAAATGTCTTAATGTTGTGGCATGTACAGTTTTTAAAATTACCTGATTAATGACTAATGTCGGGCTATATGACCAATGTACTGACTTATACACTCGGAAGCAGAATGCGGAGTCTTAGATCCCCTGACGCGGACAGTTTTTAAAAGTGTTTTACTTCAGTATTTCTTTTCGCTACTGGTTGAAGATGCGTGTCGTAGTAACGTATTTTATACATTTTATTTAAACATAAACTTTGACACCAAATTTTGCTTGTTAGTGTACATAATAGAAAAACGTCGCCTTCGATAATTTATTTCATTTCTAGATTTAGAATTTTCATGCAGTTTAATAGTCATATATTCGACTATTGAACTGCATGGGAAAGCTTTTTTCCTTCAAATAGAACATTTTAATTGCCATGTCTGTTAAACAGATTTATTTAAAAAACCCTTAATTATCTCATTCCACAAACGAATCTAGTGGACCGTTAAAATCTATACATTATAATCGTATACTATACGTTAACATATAAAACGTTCCTATTAAAGCGTTTCATTCAAGTATTTCTTTCTACTATTGCTTGAAGTTACATGTAGCAGCAAATCTAAATGTTGCAGATTTCATAAAAACTTAATCAACGATATTTTGAAGGATGTTTACTAAACGTTTCAATATTTGTTAAACGTATTAACGTTTATTAAACGTTTCGACGTTTATTAAATGTTTTTAAAGTTTATTAAACAATATATTGGTCTATTATCGATATTGCCAAGAAAATAACATTGTTAATTAAAGAAACATAATTTCTTCTATACTATTTTGCACCACTTTAGCACGGCTTTTTGAGAATAATGCTTTTGTATCCCTCAGAGGAATTGGCATTACTTGAAAGTAAAAGTTGAACAACGAGATGTAAAAAATATGCTTTCCTGTTGAACAAAGGTGTGGATGATGTTATACACTTTAAATTTTGCTACAGCTGGAAATTGAGCAAACCGCACTAAAAATTCTAATTCTTTCTAAATCGGTCGATATATATATGTGTATAATACAACGGTATTGACACTAGAAAAATTACAAAATAAATTGTTACAAATATGCAGACTTACTTAATATCTTATCTAAGAATGATTTCTGAAATATGGGTGTGCAAATAAACAAAGATAATATTGTAAAGGTAAGACGTTAAGCAAACAGACTTTTGTCATTCTTTCCAAAGTGGCAATTTGCATTATCTACTTAACTTTGAAGGTTCAATCGACTTCCATGTATCCACAATCCATATATTAATTATATCTTGTTGAAAAATTGCAGGTGCAATTTTGAGGAACCAATTGAAATAACTATATCTAGTACTAAGAAGCACTGAATTATGTGATAGTATTCACAATATTTTAAACCAAAACAAGCCGGGTGTGCACATTCCATTCCTGATCGGTTTATTGAATTGTTTATATATTTTTTTCATATTTTATAACATCAGAGTTTCGACTTGTTTAATCAGTGACATTTTAAATAATAATTAATGCAGATATATCGAAGCAAACGGTTTCAACGATTACAAAGACATGAGCGATCCTGCCTCATTTTTTCTGCAAGTTTATTTACACAATTACCACAATTAAGGCTTGGTGCAGGCGGTTGGCGGGTGATTTATAAAAGACGCCACGACTAGCTGTGGAGTTGTTGACCTGTCAATTTTACTAATGAAATGGCTTGATGAAACCATGAATACGGCTCAATTAAGGAATTGTCGGAAAATATCATAGAGTTATTATTATTCCACTTTGCTCTCGCATGACAGCACTCGGCATCAGGATACAGAATATAATAGTAATAGAGGTCTATTATCATTAAATCTAATAAACTTTTCGTTGCTGGAAGGATGGATAATTCTATAATAAGTAATTTAAATTAGCTTACCTCAATAAAAGAGCGTCTTTTATAGTTGCTTGATTAGATTATTCCTAGTCAGGGACTCTGAATTAACTACATCTTCATAATTGTATTAAATTTTAACTTTTGAATTAAGATTTTGCATAAAACAAGGAAGGAAGCTTATTTCGTTTGATTGAAATCTGAATTTAACAAAAATAGTTTTGGCATGCAATCAGCGCGTTCACTATTGGGTAGAGTTAAAAATGTTAAAAACTAGAATAAAGAGCACTATATTTATGACTTTTTCTCCAACAAAGGCGTCAAGAATACCCTAGGCAATGAAACTTTAGACGAAGAAACAAATAGTTACTTTTATAACACCGTTACTGCTAAATACTAGGTGCTATTTTCGTCAATCATCTAAATTGGCAAAACCATAGTTAAATTGAAAGTTAAGGAAACTAATTTATAAATTTTATCGCCTGAAATATATCCTAAATAGAAGACGTCTCTTGGTGACCTATATAAGCTTCGCGGAATCCATATTTAAGTATGGCATTATGTTTTAGCCTTTCAAATAACTAAAAATTATATACCGAAGACAACAGAAAAGAGTAAAGGTAGCTGCAGAGATATATTTGTAGAAAATAAATTATTGGATGTGAAAGGTCTGTATATAAACGGTACTGTAATTTATTTCACAACATGGAACATATATTCGGCTCCGCTGCAAGTCACAACTACGAAACAGGAAATAAACCAAAAAGGCATATCAAACTCCAAAATTTAGCGAAACAGTCTGTCTGAAACAAATTAAATACAATAGAATTAAGTTATGCGACCAGTTGCCAGAACATGTAAAAGCTCAGAATAAAAAGAAATTCAAAGTGAATGTAAACAATTATAGCACTCGTGGCCTAGTCAAAGAAGTTGCTCCTCCTGGAACTACCCAAGTCAATATTGTGTACACTCAGTTACCCAAACTATATAAAATCTAAGGCAACTAAACTAGGGTCAATAATTCGAGTCAGTAAAGGAATGCTAGATGGCCCATGTATTGGTGGAGCGGCACATGCTTTTAGTAGGCTTATGGCAGTGAGTGCGCGGCCGTCTTGCTTGTCCGCTCCATTCTTGTTGGTCACAATTAATGACTCGAATTATTGGCCCAAGTATAGTGGGTTGTTTTCCAGGGGTTGAAACGTTGACTGTTGTTCTCCTGGGATATATTGCAATGCTTGTAATAACTATAAAAGTTGTTAAATCTAATTCTGAAAAATATTATTAGGAGGAGCTCAAATAAAACACACAAGTTAACATTTATTCCACACTATGTGTATAATTCAAAAAGTTTATTTAAACTATCTCAAGGAAAATATCTCTAATACAGTAAATAAATCTAATAAAATTGCAATAAAAACTTAAGTCCAATCTGTTTAAATTACCAAAATTACGCGGTGTGAAAAATAATTCCAATTTAAAACAATTGCCACCTACATTTACGGGCATACGGACTGATGAATAAGTAACTTAATGAATTATTTACAGACAAAAGCTCTTTTTTTTTCTAGATCATTTAATCGTGGGGCGACTGTACCGGAGTGGCCCTCATAAAGGCAGCGTTTCCAGTAAACATAATTTTGCAAAATTTCGATTTAAACAACAACTAATGACAATATTTTAGAATAAAACGTTTCGGTGCAGTTCTACATGAGTGGTCCGCATAAAGTACAGTTAGTATTTTCTCGAAAAGATCCTCCATTTTCCAATTAAAGCAAAATTACAATGCAACAAATTAGTATTGCTGTTCGACTCTGTTGGAGTGGCCCATACAAAGGCAGCACCCCCAGTGAGTAATATTCACTTGCGGATTTATGGAGTGCTAAAATATATTAAAAACCAATTAACTTATAAACACTGTTGGTTTTGGGTTATTCTAAATATATCTAAATAAATAATAAATCTAAATTCCCAAATAAATTAATCAGAAGTTTTCTAACGACGAACTGCCGTGCAAACCCCGTGCCTATAGACGACAGAAGGTAAGGCATACCAAACTAGTTTTGATGCCCCAAAAATTGCCAAAGCACTAGTTTCTACAGGAAATGAAGCAAAATGTCATATTACCTATACAAATTTTACCATTTCAAAATAGCTTCCTTACAGAATCTAAATTAAAATGTTTATTATGAATATTATTTTTTGTCGCGCCTAGTAGTACTACTACAATCCCGTCAGGTTCATAACCATATATGGGGTATACCTAAAGGTTTGCTTTATGTGCAATATCGTTCAATAATAATGATGATTATAATAATAATAATATAATAATAATAACGATAATAATAAGAATAATTAAATAATTTAATATATACAATGACAACTTTTTTTGAATTACAGACACAATTTTTTGTATCCTGCCCTTTTACCCAAAAACTATTTTTAGTATGTTAGACTTTACAAAATTTATAGACGGCGCTGGTAACAACTTAAAAATAAAAATCCCATCAAGTAATGTGCCTTTTCTGTGCGAAATATTGAAACATTGTATTAGAGAAACTTGTTCAGAATTGAAAAGTATGACGCTATACTAAATTACAGAACTAATTAACATTTTTTTATTATTAATTATTTTTTGCTGTATTTTAGGCCAGTACAAGTAGGTTTTGACCTGGACAAAATTTTTAACAAGCTGAATTTCTGGAAATGTTCAAAACAATGTCCTTATTGATATCCGAAAATTCCCAAAAAATTCGAGTTGGGGAAAAGCCGTTAGCCTGGAAAACCCGCCACGTTGTCGAATACGAACTGCACGTACGCGTCGTCGACTATAACCGGGGGTGAATTTTCAACCACCGATATTTCAACGTTGATCGTGTCCTTGTACGTAGCACACACTCCATATTTGACAAGACATCCAAAAATAGCTTTGAGCCGAACCTCCTGTACAGATGGACTCCTAGGCTGAGCTGCAATGGCGAGACGAACGATCTTGGTCGGGCGGTGGCAATAATTGCATGAGCGACATTGATTGCCTTCCTCTTAGTGAATGTGTCGTTATGAAATGGTTTTCTTGTCATTACAATAGTCCGTATCATGGTTTGTAAAGTGTCTGGTACCAAATCTTCCCTTCCGGATGCACGGTACAGAGGTATATACGGGACCTGATGTCCTGTCGAATTATATTGGCTGCAGTCTCGACTATTCGCATCCTTTCCTCTTCAGGGATGCACTTTTTGGAGCTATACCAACTCGCCATCAAAATTCTACCTGCTGTATCAGTAAAGCAAAGAACGCTGGACCTGCCAACTTGTTAGGAATTACGATTTGGTCTCCGTATTTACTTTGGAGCTTCCTTATTAAAGGTTTCTCGTTGCATGGCTCTTCTTCTGGGGAAGACGTCTGCATTAATTTAATCAACTCCGCAAATGTGTACTGACATTCGTCGTTACTCTTCAAATACTCGTACAACTTGTCGAAAGCTCTGGACTTGCTGGAATCCTCGGGGCGGCCTGCAGTATTCCCCGAAAGTCTCAACATCGACGGAAATTGACCTGGAATGCCAAAATACGTAAAGCACTTGCATCGGTATCATCCCTCCACTGCCACTAGGTCAATCTCGGTGTTCAACCTCAACAAAACTTTTTCTGCCTAAGCGTCGAAATGTTTTGAAGCCATAGAACCCACAGCACCAATGGCGCGGAGAACAGCAACCTCACTATAAGGTTCTTGTCGTTCTGGATGTATTTCGTCACTAACCTCGCACTCGCAAAAAGAGCACTGACGGTTAAAATCAAAATTGTTGGCAGACGACCGGGACATTCTTTTGATAGGTTCCTCATGAGTAGCATTGGATGGAGCCCTAAGTTGCCGTGTATACTCTTTTCGACAGTTAAAATGAATTGAAATTGTTTTCGAGTCGCCGATTAGAGCGGTGATACTATCATTGCGAGCTTCACTAAACCGATGAATAGTGTCAACGCCTCATTCTACCATCGCAACTTTACCACTCTTTTCGCTCCGACACAATATTGTCCATTTTGAAAAATAAAACTCACCACCACGACTAAACCGCAATCTGTTTACGACAACACAAGCACACTCAGTTCGCCCGTGATAAAAATCCCGCCTGCGCGACTCGCGGGACATTCAAATATAGGCGTGATATTAAATTGCAGTTTTTCTTAACACAAGGCAATGCCTTCTAAATAAATGCGATATATAGGTAGTATAATTTATAGATAGTATTTACGGCACGGACATACTAATCTTAGGTGACTTTAATATTCCGGAATATTATTAATGCTTTCTTAATAACTCGGCTAGGACCGTTAACGTAACTGAACTAAATAATTTTATTAACTTCTTTGGCCTCACTCAATTCAATTTTGTAACTAACTTCAATAATATATTATTAGATCTTATCTTTTACAATAAATTGTGCAGTGTATCCGATTGCTGTGTCTTCAAAGAAGATATGCATCACCCACCACTTAATATAGATTTAAACTTTAGCTCTTGTCACAATAAGGGTCCCAAAAATCACGCAATAACGTACAACTTCAAAAAAGCTGACTTTATACCACTATTCAGAATTGTGTAACACAAGCTGGGGAGATATCTATAAAATAAATAACGTTAACGATGCAGCGGATCACTTGTATAATATTATCAGTACTAGCGTATCAAAATTTGTTCCCATGAAAAAGACGTCCAAAAAAACATTTCCTCCCTGATTCACAAAACATATAATTACCGATATAAGGCATAAAGAGATGGCTTGGCGTACCTATAAAAAATCTAATAACACTGTCGATCTTGAGAACTTTAAACTTTTAAGAGCTAAGTTGAAAAGAGATATCGACACATCTTACAAAAATTACTTACACTCAATTGAAAACAATCTGTCCTCAAATCCAAAAAGTTTCTGGGCATATGTCAACAGTAAAAAAAATTCCAGTTCAATGCCGAATGCCTTCACTAATAATGACAGTATCTTAGATAATCCCGAAGATATAGCGAATTCTTTTGCTGACTTCTTTAGTTCAGCGTACATCCCCTCAAGTCTCAATATAAACTTGTCGGCAGTAACTAGTGGTAATATTAATATAGCACTGCCTAAGATAACTAAGATGGATGTGATTAATGCCTTCAAAAAAATTAAACCAAAATTTACGGCCGGACCCGATGGTTTACCAGCTTTCTTCTTAAAAGACTGCTCAGGTATATTGGCTGCGCCGCTGGCACATATTTTTAACCTGTCCTTACAAACTTGTGCATATCCTGATAAATGGAAAGCATCTAAAATTTGTCCCATACACAAAAAAGGCAACAAATCGTATATAGAAAATTACCGCCCTATTACAATCATAAATAACTTTGCACTTTATCCCCAGATTCATCAACGTATATGCAACAACCAACATGGTTTTGTCTCTCAACGATCGACAACAACAAACCTACTTTGTATAACACAATACTTAGCTGAAGTTATGGATGACGGTGGACAAGTCGATGTTATTTATATGGACTTCTCTAAAGCCTTTGTTAGGTTGGACCATGGTGTTTTGCTAACGAAATTAGTCTCGTTTGGTTTTAACCTTAGTCTAATAACTTTTTTTGAATCCTATCTAATTAATAGAAGTCAGTTTGTACAATACCATGGTCATAGGTCTATCGAATTTATATCTCAATCAGGTATTCCACAAGGGTCGGTCTTAGGCCCTTCACTGTTTATCATTTTCATTAACGATATCGTCATCGATATCAGTTGTAAATCTCTCTTATATGCTGACGACTTGAAGATATACTATAGGATCAACGACGAATCAGACTGCGAAAAGCTGCAGACAGACTTAAGCACAATTCACGAGTGGTGTAACAAATTCACATTGTCTCTGAACATAAATAAATGCAATGTAGTCTCGTTTACGAGGAAATAATATACAATATGAGTATACTATTAATAAGGCAAATCTGACACGTCATGATAGCTTTAAAGATCTAGGAGTAACATTTGACTCACATCTTTCGTTCAGAGAACACATAAGCAACACAGTGACATCATCTTTTAAAATGTTAGGATTTCTCATACGAAATCCTCGAGATTTTCAAAATATGCGTACCACAAAAACTCTATATAATACCTTGGTGCGACCCCGACTAGAATACGCGAGCGTGATATGGAACCCCCACTACGACGTACATATTAACAATATTGAAGGCATTCAAAGACATTTCTTAAAATTCCTGGCATTTACAATCGATCATCAATATCCCCCTATAAGGTTATGATCACTCATTACTACTTAATCGTTTTTCATACAGTTCTAAACAACATGATCGACTGTCCGCAATTACTTGAACAAATCAACTTTAGAGCAGCTACCAGGTCAACCAGATATACATCCTTGTTTTACTTTTCTAATACACACACAAATGCTTTAATGTTTTCACCACTATATCGTATCTGTCGTAGCTACGAAATTATTGCACATGATGTCGACATTTTTAACACTATATTAAGTCAAATTAAGTCAAGATTCTCTTAGATTAACAGTTTTTTGTTTGTTTCGTTTTTCTTATTTAATGCTTTTCCCTATTCACTTTTCCTTTATTATTGTATATAATTGTATATGTGCGTGTATAGATAAATATGTATATATTAAATCATAATCATTAAGTCATATGTTCACCAAATTCATTTATAGAATTTTGCAATAGTTATATTAGTATTAATATTTAGGTTATAGTAAGCCATAATATATGACACTAACGTGTATTCTAGTTTTAATTTATATCACAAGCTTTGATAATATATATGTATGTTAGTTTCCGGCCCTGTAAATGGAATGTAAATTCTGTTGGGTTTGTGTATGTAAATAAATAAATAAATAATATAATCTTTATTTCAGCAGGTCTTGTGTTTTGCCAACGTGGTAGATTCACTTATCAAAATTAAGGTACATTTTTTTCCATGTTCACGATAATAAATTAAATAAAATTACTGTAGCGACGCCCATAATTCATTTAATTTACATTTCCTTAATTCGGCAGTCGAAACCGGTTAATTTGACACTTGAATGACCTCGCTAGGACGATTAGTTCAAAAGATATAGCCAAAACCCGAAAAATTTAAGATGGCGGCGGTTTTTCCACACTGACGACATTTCCCCAACTCGGACATTTTAGGAACTTTTGGATATCAATTAAGGCATTGTTTTAAATATTTCCAGAAATTTTCAGCTTGTTAAAAATTTTGTCCGAGTCGGGGGTCATTTTTGTCTAATTGCACTGGCCTATTTATTAATTCTTGTACTTTTGTTTTATTATTATAAGGATATTAAAAAGCAATTAAAAATCGACATGTCACTCACCTTGTAACGATTTTAAGAAATATATTCGAATCTTTAAGTGCCCATTGTATTATTCAACTTTTCATTATTTTGATTTAATAAATTTTATTTTATTATTTGTGCACCATGTAAACTCCGGAAGAAAGTAACACCCAACATACTTTTTATACAGCTTCTCAGTATATAATCTTAATTAGGAAGAATAACCACAGGAAACATCGGTCTTTATGAAAAGACAATATACAGGACATTTAATTTCTGAGAAATAAGAAGTACCAACAATGACGTCCGCAGTGCACCAAAAAAGTTCACCGACATCTAACCACAATAGATAGCAGATAAGCATACTTAGGGATAAATATTTCTTCTGTCATATAACTTTGTCTGTCTACAATGAGCCTATCTATAATAAGTATTAAGATTATTTTTATGCAAATGGAACGCCCCTTATGGAAGACCATTGTTGGAAAATGCCTTAACATGTTTTGAATTACCATATAGTGCCAGTATCTAGAGAATAATGTAATTAGGAGGATGAAATGCTATTCAGGAATCGGGCAGGATATGATTAGAAATTAGAAATATCTTGTTGTATGGTAATGTGTCATGTTTTTTGTCTTATCGAGACACCTTTGGACACATTTGTTGTGTTAGTAATCTTATTTTGTGGGACACTCAAAACAAAAAACATGCTCAGCGTCTAGTTGAGATAAATTTACTTGAATTTGGGTGAACGAATTAAACCGACATGTACAGAGTATTGACACAAAGTGCTCCTTTGCTCTCTTATAAGTTATAAGAGAGTTGCTTAAGATTATTTAATCGAAGATAGTCTATGCGAATTAAATGAAAATTAGTTATTTGTCCTATACCGAGTGTCAACGGAATCGTTAGACAAGCATGGTTGTTGAATTATAAATAGTAGATAATATAGACAATAATTAGATTTATTCAATCTGTCTATTAAATTCAAATAATTCATTTTGTTATTTTTATATTTTATATTTTTGTTGTTATTACGAACCCACAAGATGTACTTCTATTTTTTCATGCGCCATTGATTATATAATACAGGGTGGGGCAATAATGCGTCGGACCTCGATATCTCGAGTTCTACGATAGCTAGAAATTTTTTAAAAAATTGCAAGTAAACTAGATAAAAAAGTCTATAACTAGAAATTATTTTCGAACATACAGGGCGAGCCAAGACGAAATTACATTACCAAATGTTTCTTTTAAATGGAATTCTATGTATATCAGTACATTTTTTGAAGCCTCTTTCTAGGCTCCTATATTCCTATATTAGCATTGAATATCTCCCAACCACTTGGATGTAATGAATTTTTTTGTTGAAATAATGCATTCTGCAGATGGATATTTAAAAAATCACTAGTCACAATTATGGGTTTTGAGAAAAACTTATGCAAAACTCGGAAAGTATCAATTTTACTGTAAAATATGTAGGGGAGGGTGTTCCACAATGAGACATGTTCCACAATCAGACAGATGCCTCTGTTTCAAAATGCTCGGACTATTACAGCTAAGTTGCTTATTGCAGATAAGTGGCGCACACTGACATGTTCAGATATAATGGACGCGTAAAAAAGTAATATGTCTGGTTTTTATGAGAAAAAGTAGATTTTTAGTGAGTACTTTTTACCAAATATACGCATGAAAGTGTGCAGTTTGCTAATTTCGTGTAGTTTTTAAATAAACTTCTTCATAGCCTGCTGTGATAAGATTAATTACCTAATTTGGGGGATAGTTTCGATTATAATATTATGAGTGGTTTCTTTATGATGGAGAAGTTTACTTGTCAAGTGCATTTGTTCCACAATCAGACACACACTTGGGTCCACCATCAGACGTGCCACCAAGAGCAATACTCAACTTAGACTACAAAAGTAAATTTGTGAGTCCAGAAGAATTTAAGGGTTATCCCAAAGCGCAACCTAGAAATAAGGTAAGAAAGCCTCGAGAGAAAGGAAGGAGCTTCATCCCTACCGATACGCCAGAAAAAGGTGCGCTTGAGGAAAAGAAGAAAGAGAAGGGACGGAAGCTACAGTAAAAAAGAGCAAGACAATGTAAAAAGAAATGTAGAAGAAAGTGAATCCTCAGAACTAGAAGATGAACTAGATTTATCTGATGATTCTTTAGGAGGATGTGGAATGGTTTGGAGATGAACCCCTATGCCTTATAATACCACTTCTGAATCCTCCACAAGTTGACGACTATGTCCTCATAGAATTTATGGATAAATCTAAGAAAATATATTACACAGGACAGATTATAAATAAAACTGATGAATATGAGGTGAAGTTTTTGCGCTGATCAAAAAAATATTTCCCAAAGTTTTGTCTTCCCAAGCGTACACTACATTTCACTAGTTTGGGAGGAAAACATCAAGTTGATTTTGCACCAGCCAAAGCTTCTTGGCTCAACAAAACGTCAGAACGGGTGTATGAAATTTGAAATAAACTTTAGCGGTCTAGAAGTTCGTTAAAAATATTTTTTTATGTTCGTTTAATTGTGGAACCCCATGAATTTATGTTTGTCTGATTGTGGGACGACATGGGTCCACAATTAGACAAAATTCCAAAATTTTACTTATATTTTTTTTCATATAAAACATATTCATTTTTTATTTTTATTATGCTAGTAGGTGAGTATATATACTTAAGTTTCCTAACAAAAAAAATTGTAATAATATATTACAAAATAAAATGTTTAGAACAAAAAATAATATTTTTGTCTGAGGGTGGAACACCCTCCCCTACACGTCATGAAAATTGTAGGTAATAAAAATCCACACAATTTCTTTTTTTTTTTTAACTTAGTACGACCTATTGGAACCGAGATAGATTTTTGAAATTTTGACGTTTTGCGACGCAACGGAAACGCGCGCGTTCTTCGCTAAAATCTCAAATATTGTCGTTCGGATCGGAAAATGTTTCAAATGAAAGTTGTAGAGAAGACGATTGCGAACAATTTCCTTTTATTTTTCATTTCCATTCGATCAATATTGGCAGATATATGAATTTTTAAACATCATTATAGCGCGCTATCAGAACACTTGTTTCATGATAAAATCGATAAAAACTCGAAAACGATAGATCGTACGCATATAGTGTGTCCAATGAAAGTTAAAGAAAATCTAATTTTGAATATGATGGTGTATGTATAGTGCACGAAACCCATAACTGAGAAGGGCGTGCGAGGTGAGACGCTAAGAAGGCACCACATGGTTGACCTTCGCTCTCATTTTAATGCACGCGACATAAAAGATGTAAAACTTTCATCGAGAAGGGAGATTCAGATGAGATGCTAAGAAGACAAACCTCCAAACCTTCTCACTCATTTTAATGCACACGACATAAAAGACGTAAAACGTGAAGATGCATCGGCACTACCCACCACTATTCCCACTACGTCTGTGGTTGTTTTCATTTATCGATTTCCTCTACAATACAAAATCGTTTTGGTAACGGGTGAATGGAGATAAAAGGGAAAACATGAAAAATTTGTATCTGTAAAATGAGCTCAAGTAACCTTCATACGATTAATGGTTCACGAGTTACAGCTGTTTAAGTTGGGCATATCCAAAACGGAGAGATCCGATAAGGAAATATTTATTATTTTTGGTCATAACTTTTTTTTAATACATATATTGATAAAATAAAGTATAAGTCTGGCGCGGATCCAGACCCATATTAAGGGGGGGGGAGGTTGTGCATAACATACAAATAGAATACCCTAAAAGTGGAACAAAAACCTTATTAAAACAATTTTTAGGAAGAATAACCATAATATGTATTTTTATTATCCTTCATAAAATAAAATATTTCTTCTTATTTAAAATTTTTTTAAAAAAATTAGCCATATAGTATCCCTACACAAATCATAAATTAATACTAAAGAAACAAAAATATAGATTATAGTTATAGGTGTTATAACAAATTAATTTCAATAGGTACCTGCCTAAGTAATTTAAAGAACAAATTACATTCTCCGCATCTTTTTGCTTGCAAATCATTTTAAGTACGTTGGTAATTTCAATGTCATCAAAATACAGCTCGGTGAATGTGCATCAAAGCCAATTCATTTAAGCGATCTTTAGGCATTCTAGATCTAATCCACGTATTTAATCGTCTTAGAGTCGAAAAACTCCTTTCTGAACCAGCAATTCTGATAGGTAGAGTAGATACAAATACTTTTTAGAAAATGATATAAAAAAAATTAAAAGCTTTTATTTAAATATTCTATCTAAAAAGCAGAAAATAAACTTTGAAGTAAATCAAACCCATCATTTTGTTACATTATATAATTTCTTTATGATATAAAAGCTTGCCACGAAAATTTTTCTGTGTAAAGGAGATTGCTCGCGACAAGATTTTATATCAGAAAAAAAATTATATAATGTAACAAAATGATGGGTTTGATTTATTTCAAAGTTTGTTTTCTACTTTTTAGAGCATTTAAAAATTAAAAATATTTTTTATATAATTTTATTTTTTACTTTTTAGTTTTTTGATTTGCTGCAATCCCCAGATATCGATTTTGAAACGAATCGGATCATAAACGGTAAATCCGCCATCTAGAATTCGCCATCCTAAACTAAATTTTTGACTAGAAAGTCGTAATCGCCGAGCCCAAAAACCCCCAGATATCAATTTTGATCGATTTGGACCATAAATGACAAAAGTCGTCCGCCATATTGGCATCGCCATTTTATAAATCTTATTTATAAAGTTTGACCAATAATTAATAATTGGCGATCTCGAAAACCCCCAGATATTGATTTTGAGTCGAATCGGATCATAAATGGTAATATCGTCCGCCATCTTGAAGCCGCCATCTTGTTTTTTTCTTATAAATGTTAAAGTGTATTGTCACCGGACTTACACACATGTGCAAAATTTCAAAGCTCTAGCTTAATTAGAACTAATCGAAATTTTGATTGCAAGATTTAACCTAAACAAACTAACTTAATTAACAAACAATAAATAAACTAACTTAATTAACAAACAAACATTGCAAGTTTAATAAAAGTTTTTAAAAATTTACAAATTACGCGGAATATGATTTTATCGCACAGTTGTAAAGTTTCTAAACCATCAGCAGGTAAGTCTTCATTTACGGACTTTGAGTAAGCGCTCCATTTCAACTTCCAAATATCAAATCCTCCTTTAAATTTGTCCATAACTATTTTTAGATCTTCTTTCCCAAAAATAACTGCATACATATCTGTCAGCATCTTCCCAGCTGTCATAATTTCTGTTTCAGTTGCTTTCATTGCATTTGTTGGCAAACAAATATTTAAGCTAAATAGATTGAGTGTTTCCACTGGAAATCTGCTTTCCAGTTCTTTCAATATATTTTGAGTATCCGTCAATATAGCATTTAAATATTCCGAAGCAGCTTCTTTTTCATTTTTAAGGGCTGAAAGAGTACAAGATATCATTGCCCTCTCTGTTTTTTCAATAAACAGATAACATACAATAAACTTTATTGTATGTGAGCTTGCAAGGTTTTGTGTATGCGACGTAAATAAACAATTTTTTAGGATAAAAAATCGGTAATTTTAATGTTTGTTTTTTGCGACCTAGGGAAAGCCATGGCCTACCTAAGTGGAATTACGACAGGTGTAATGATATGAATTTTCACTCAATAATTTAAGTTGTTTGCAAAAGCAGTACATTTAAATTAAAACTAGAAATGGGCTACGCCCATTTCTAGCTCCTGCGGAGGCACTTGCGCTTCGCGCTAGATTTGGCGCCTTCGGCGCCATTCGGGGATGCTCCCTTCGGTCGCATCACCTCGGTTTGAGGACGCATGGAAGTTGGAGGGAGATATATTCAAAATTCTAGGATCGGTCTTCCGATTAGCTTCAAAATTCTAAGAAATTTTCTATGAATGTGCCTCAAAGTTATTATTTTT
This sequence comes from Leptura quadrifasciata, assembly GCA_963675555.1. Lineage (NCBI taxonomy): Eukaryota > Metazoa > Arthropoda > Insecta > Coleoptera > Cerambycidae > Leptura > Leptura quadrifasciata. The sequence continues at coordinate 83,292,785 of OY776679.1, read as the reverse complement.
TAATTTTTTAAATTTAAATTTTTCATTTTTCCAATATTTAATTTTTCAGTTTTTCATTTTTCAGTATTTCTTTTTTCAGTATTTCATTTTTCAGTTTTTCATTTTCAGTTTTTCATTTTTCAGTTTTCATTTTAAGTTTTTCATTTTTCAGTTTTTCATTTTTCAGTTTTTCATTTTTCAGTTTATTGTTTTTCACTTCCATTTTTCACTATTCCATTTTTCACTATTCCATCTTTCACTTTTCCATGTGGCTAATGTCAAAAAAATTGCAGAGGTCCTTGGTTCCCTTACTGAATCCCAATTTAATTTTTAGCTCCCTTAAACAATAGGGTAGGGGTGGCAGAGGGAGTAACAAATGCCAAAATAAATTTTAGAGGCACTTGGTTCTCGTACACACACTAAATCCCAATTTAATTTTTTTCTTCCTTTAATAATAGTGTGGGGGGGGGGGGGAGGTTAATTCAAAAAAATTTTAGACTTCTTTGGTTCTCGTATTATACACAGTAAGTCTTAATTTAATTTTTTTCTCCCTTTAATAATAGGGTGGTGGCGATAATGGAGGTGGTAGAGGGGGTAGGTGACGTTAAAAAAACTTTTTTGAGACATTTCGTCCTTGTATACACACTAAATCACATTTTATTTTTTTTACTAACTCTCATAATAATGTGGGGGTGATAGTGGGGGGGTGGCTGATGACTTTTAGTAATTGCCTCAAATTGTAATTTATCTGCTTGCTTTGCCTAATTACCCTTATTTACCCCATTTACCCTCGAACCCCTCAACGCAATTGGATCAAAATATTATCTAGTTGCGGATATCGTTATAGTACATAAGTGTGTAGTGTTTCAAGTCTATATCATAAACGGTTCCAGAGTAAACTGCGCACAATAAAAAAAAAACCACAGACCGACAGACAGAAATTTTTGTCTATTTGAGAAAATTATAAGAAACTATTTATAACAAAACATATATTTTAAGTTCGTATACGTTATAAAATATTGAAGTGACATTCCTCGAATCGTTTGAGATACGAATTCATGAAAGAAATTGAAACTTAGTGCCAATCTTCATAATTTGTAGTTTTAAATGAACTAATTTTGCAAATGACTGAAATTATTGAGTGGAAATTCATATTACAACACCTGTCATAGTTCCACTTAGGTAGGATTATACTTTTTTTAAACAACATATGTATTAAAAAAGTTATGGCCAAAAATCAGAAATATTTACTTATCGGACTTCTCTTAAGTTTTTCCTGCAAGAACTGTGCATAATAGTTTTTTTATAGTTAATTTTGACCTATTTTTATTAGTTTATATACATATGAAAGTAATGCAATAGCATAAGTTCGCAAGGTATATTTTCTTTAAAAAAAGTTCTTGAAAACCGTTTTTGTTCAGGAAAATTTAACCAATATTATTTTTTAATTTTTCCAATATTTGATGTTAAAAAAACTTTTTTGAGACATTTCGTCCTTGTATGCACACTAAATCACAATTTATTTTTTTTACTAACTCTCATAATAATGTGGGAGTGGTAATGGAGGGGTGGTAATGGGGGGGTAATAGGGGGGTGATAGTGGGGGGGTGGCTGATGACTTTTAGTAATTGCCTCGAACCTCTCAACGGAATTGGATCAAAATATTATCTAGTTGCGGATATCGTTATAGTACATAAGTGTGTAGTGTTTCAAGTCTATATCATAAACGGCTCCAGAGTAAACTGCGCACAATAAAAAAAAAAGTCACAGACCGACAGACAGAAATTTATGTCTATTTGAGAAAATTATAAGAAACTATTTGTAACAAAACATATATTTTAAGTTCGTATACGTTATAAAATATTGAAGTGACATTCCTCGAATCATTTGAGATACGAATTCATGAAAGAAATTAAAACTTAGTGCCAATCTTCATAATTTGTAGTTTTAAATGAACTAATTTTGCAAATGACTGAAATTATTGAGTGGAAATTCATATTACAACACCTGCCATAGTTCCACTTAGGTAGGATTATACTTTTTTTAAACAACATATGTATTAAAAAATCAGAAATATTTACTTATCGGACTTCTCTTAAGTTTTTCCTGCAAGAACTGTGCATAATAGTTTTTTTATAGTTAATTTTGACCTATTTTTATTAGTTTATATACATATGAAAGTAATGCAATAGCATAAGTTCGCAAGCTATATTTTCTTTAAAAAAAGGTTCTTGAAAACCGTTTTTGTTCAGGAAAATTTAACCAATATTATTTTTTAATTTCTTTTTTTGTATATATTATCGTTTCTTTTAACTTTACGACAGAATTTCTTAAGACTTAAATGAAAGCTTACAAAATTTCCTACAAAAAACACTTTTTTATGTATGATTTTCAATAAGTAGCGACAATGAACTGACGATTGAAAATGCGGTTGATTTTTAATTTTTAGCAAACAGGCAATTTTTGTCGCGTTTGAAGTACAAAAAAGTACATTTAATAATATTTTTTCACTACTTGAAGCATCAGAAGTTATCTTGTGCCATTGATATTTAAACGAGCTGTAACCATACTTTTTGATATCTTTCTTGCTGATCCATGAATATTTTGCACACTTTTTTTATTTGCAGAATTAGTTAGAATCTAGTTTCATTCAATTTGCATGACACACTTATTTCCATTTTGTAATTATTATTCATCAAAGAATAATATAATAAAATAATAGCTACCTCTTCCCTCTAAGATTCAATACTGATATAATATCAATTACGAATAATAACCACATCATACTCTTTTGTGTTTCTTTCCCTTTTATCGCCATAATCTTTTGTTAACAAAAACCACAAAACATTACAATGGTAATGTTACTGCGCGCTTCCTCCCTCTAATCCATCGTACTACAAAGAAGGCACGATACAAACCACTACTACTACCACAGATATGGATCAACCTTGCCTCTTGCTAGTTACCATATAAATAAGACCACAAAGGACTGGCAAAAGGTGCAGTGACCCACTCTTTACCGATCTGGATTATAATTTATAGATATCAGGAGACGACAGACAAACAGCAACGCCTAATGCCAAACAGACAACCACCAGACTTGTGTAGGAAGAAGTTTCAAGTCCAAGTGCGAGATCAATAGGGAGGGAATGCATATTACAATGCTAATAATAAATCTAGCCAGATGGGTAGATATGGTGATCCATCAGTTGTTGTGTTTGAAACAATCGGGATTTAAGGTGGGGCAAAATTAGCTTTTAAATATATACAGGGTTTGTATATGTCTACGAAGTCGTAAATGATTTAAATAAAATAATTATTGTCTTGGATTTTTATAAACTCTGAATAGAACTGAACTTCGTTTTGTATAACAAAAGTGGCTATAAGTATAAGACGCAACGAATAAAATAATAATTTGAAAGTGATCCTTCTTTTTGTAGACAATGTTTTTGTATATTGAACAACTATAAGTTGAATGATTTTAACGTCATTCAGAAAAATTTATAGTACTCTAAAATATTTCAGTAATCTTTAACAATGGATACTTCACTACGTTCTAGGAACGAGTGTTTTGCCAGTGCATAGTAAAACTATTTTCTTTTACTATTAGGTGCTACTTCAAAGTATTGTCTGAAGGAAACTCAAACATTTAAATTTAATTATAGTACTTAAAACAGTTTACTAGCGACTGACTGCTAATTAAATTTTAACAGGGACATCGATATATAAACACACATTATTCTACCTAATTAAATTATTGTAAAGCTCTCCAGAAGAATATAAAAATGTCTCTGGCTTTATTATTCCGAAACTCGTAAACCCGTCTCTCCAACTAAAGAACGCTCTCCTTTAGAAGAAATGTGATATGCTCGTTTACTTACAAAGTTTTTCTTAATTAATTTCAGAGACTGGTAATTTTGTATGATTTATGAATTGACTAAAGAAAAAGGACTACGCTTTTCAGAGCTTGGAACGACACATTATAGTTTAAAATAAACCATCTTGCAAGAAATGTTTACAATTAAATTATTGGACCTTTTTAGTGTACATGCAGTGTTGCCAGCGAATTATTGCTATAATATTATTTAAAACATCTATTACCTAAAACAGGAATTTACTACATATAGAAATGTATTATTGCAACTAATAACAAAACAAGTATAACTTAAAAACTTATAAAATTGAAATACAAAAAAATAAATATAAAAACAATCAACTTTGAATTGTCATTGGCAAAATTAAGTCACTATAATTTTGGTGCAAAAACGATTGATTGGTTCAACAATTATATTTATGGTAGAAGCCAAATGGTCCGTCTATGCAGCGTTGACGATAAATACAATATATCAGAACCTTTGGAAATAGAGTCAGGAGTCCCTCAAGGATCAATACTTGTACCAATCCTGTTTACAGTTTTTAGTGCCGATATCAGTAAATCAATAAAATACTGCAATTTTCATATGTACGCTGATGATCTCAATATTTACATGTCATTCAATTATCAAGAGTTTGAAATAGCAAAATAACTTATAAACTGTGATCTTTTAAATATGAACAATTGGCTAATAGCAACCCACTGTTGATTAACGCCAATAAAACCAAAGCTATAATAGCCCGGGAGTCAACTATCGGCGCCTTGGTAGGGGTGGCTGTAAGAAAATTCGAAACATGTAAAAAAAAATAAACTCATTTCATCAAACTTGAAAATTTGTAGAATCTATATTTAAGTAATAAAGATTAGAAAAATAACAGTCGGCTGCACTGAAAACGGGGGATTACTCGTCAGCTACCTTTATGAACCGGCAATAGAAAGTGAGGGTGCAAATTCATTTCATCAAGCACGAAACCTATACAGCCTGTTTGTGACATTTTTTTAATGACAAAAACAATAATCGGCTGTGCATCTTGTGGGGGCAAGACCGTCAGCTAGGGGATTATAGGTGTCGAGCGGGAATGGCATTTAAGCCTCGAGTAATTTAATTAACTGCTCAACTGACGATCTTCCCCCTATCAGATCGTCAGCTGACTATTTGTTTCATTAAATACAATGTCTCAAGTAGTAATTATAAAAATGTCAGCCATAATAAAATTGATTTTATTATTTTATCATTTTAATGTTCCGCTAAGCATTTTTTACATATTAGAATTTCATTAATTGCTTGACTGACGATCTTTCCCCTATTTGATCATCAGATGACTATTTGTTTCATTAAATACAATATCTCAAGTAGTAATTATGAAAAATTCAGCCATGATAAAATTCATTTTATTATTATTTTACCACTTCAATCTTTCTTTTTATATTATGATGAAAAGTATAGTTGTTTTAAAACGTTAAGAAATATATGTAAAATGACAATTAATTAATAAATATTCTGAAGTAGACATGGATCATTTTATATATAAATGTTATTAAGTAATTATATAATTATTATGCTCCGAATAGTTAAAAGAAAATGAGAGCGATTCTGGGTTCACGCTCCGAAATCTACTATCTCGTTTTGCTCCAAAAAATTATATAGGCCACCGATTCTAATATAAGTTATTATGTAAGCACAATATTAATATAATTGTAATTGATAATTTGGAATCATCGATAAAAAACTTCGATTTTGTATTATGTTTTATTCCAGAATATCAATCATTCATAATTTGACAAACCATTCTGCATCGTCAGACGGCGAATGTTTGTTTTTCTTTTAGTAGCATGTGGCCACTTAGATTACCCGGGAACTCTTTTCAAATAGCCATAATAGTTATTCGTGTATCAAGGCCATAATGGTGATTTTTCTCGGCCGAAGTCGAAGTTTGCAGCCGAGACACAGGCCGAAAATTAATCAAGCAACGTTTCCACCATGTAAATCAGAACTACATCAGCACATTTTGCACACATCATACATAGCTAACCTTTGGAGTCATGCTCATCTATCGGTTCCAACTCAATTTTCACCAATAAATTTCGGATGGGAAGAAAAAGAGAACAGATACATTTTTAAATGATTCGAAGGTAATCAACTTCCGCCGAGTATCACCACCATAGCAAGCGTTGAAAACACTGCAGATTTTTATTTTAATTATTATAATTTTTGATGAAAAATTTACACTTAAATAAACAAATTTATAAATAATCTTTTAAAGATGTGCATGTATATATTTTAAATTTTAATCTTTTTATAGTAATTGTTGATTGTGCTATATTCTTTTGATAGTAATTTTCAATCGTATATGTTAATACTTAATACTTTTATTATTACTCACTGCAATGTATTATGTAACAAGTTTGACATATTCGGAAGCTTCAGCTTTGTAATGAACTAAATAAATGATTTGATTTGTTCCACAATTGCTTGTGACTTCGGCAATCTGAACCAAATCTGGCTTCGTAATTTGTAGACAAAATGAACTATAGCAACACAATAAACTATTCAACATATCCCATCAAGATTGAATGTATTCTATGGCCGTTGTCATTAAAAATGCACCACCAATAATCAATTAATACAAAAATATGGCGTAAAAATAGGAAGCTTAATTTATAACCGTCCCAATTAAAAACATATAAAATGAATTTATACGCTTTCAGGTTTAAATTATCTGGCAAAAATCCACATTTTCTCGCAATTTTAAACACTGTTTAAAATTAGTGCAAATAGTCTCATCGCATGAAGTAATATATGCAAAAGTTATTTAAAAACTTCAGGCTTAGATTTAAAAAATGTGATGTTTGTTCAAATTTTTTATTATGCATACAAATAATAAGACAGAAAAAAATAGAAATTGCTTCATTTTCACCGTTTCAAGCCTGGTACATTTTAACGTTTAAAGTTTTAATAGATGTTATAATTTAGAGCTTTAAGAAAACAAATTACATGTGGTAGAGAACCCAAATATTAGGAAAGAATACAATTTACAATTTTCGACAGTCTTAAGAATAAGTTTAGATTGAAGAATTCCTATAGGTTCTAAGGTCTTATTGTTACAAGATTTTATTGCCGTGTTATTATACCCTAAGGGGATTGGCCTTATAAAAATTTTAGTGTATATAATAAACAACAAGGGTGTTCATAAAAGTTGAGCGTATTAATCGGCTATATAATTTTTATTTACATTCCGGAATGCGTCAAAGCAAACAAGGTCATCGAAAAATTATTGAAACTTTATGAGATGATTAAAACTGAAAACCAGTCTTATCCGTCTCCCGATGATGTTAACATGGTTAGTGAAACGCGCGTCGAGTAGTGTCTTCGAATGTAGTGTTAAAATGCTTTGACGTTTTGTAAACACGTAAAACGTAAAAAATCTATTACTCTTTAACTTAGATGGTTCACCAATAAACGTAACCGGCTACCGGATTTTCGCGTCTGAAGGACTTGTATTATATTTTCCAAAAATGAATATTAAAAGTTCACAAAAAGGGTTCAAAACGACTGTTTCAGACGGAGAATAATACAAAATCTATACTTACTGTTCGTTTATGATTAACTGCTTTTAACGGGATTTTTTTAAAAGGTACACCATCAAAACAGCTTTCACAACAGTTAAGAAATTAGATTCAGTTTCCAAGGCCTATTATAATTTTTTTTTCAATGTCAAAAATTAACAAATTTGATTAACGATTTTTTTATTGAAATATTAACTACACCGCTGAATTCAGTAACCTCTCAAATAGGTAATTCCCAATCTGACATTACTAATTGACGTGTTTTTGTATTTCTTTGAATACAAAACAGAAGAGAAATTATAAATGTTATGCATTTCTTTTGGGACACACTTTATAAAATAACTGCCTACATTCATTTTGTTTTAAATATGTCAATATTCAATATTTTTTCATCAAATTTGGAATTTACCCATTTGAGAGGTAATCTAGTGTTCTAATTAGAATTTCAACGGAAACAATCGCTAATCAAATTTATTGACTTTTGAAAAAATCATAATAGGCCTTGAAAATTGAATCATATCTAAATTTTTGTCAGAAGGTAAATGTTTTGATAATTTATTGAAAAACCTTCCAAGTGAGTGTAGTAACTAAGGGTTCTGAATAGTGCTGCTATTGAAAACTGAAAATTGTGGATATCTAAAAAACTTGTTAGCATATCTTGTCAAGTATCTTGTTCAAAATAATTTTCGTTGAAAGTATCTATAAAGTGCTACTATCTTGATTTTTTTCAGATGTTTTAATCACATGGTTATTAACGAATTTAGGAGCTTATATCTCGCGAAATATTCACTTAAGGATAAAAGTTACTTTTATTTTATTACATTTTTAAAGACCTGTTCAACGATACCCCACACAATAGGTTAATTTTCATCCCTCACTTTTGTGCATGGAAAGCTAACCCTAAATTATTATTTTTTGTAATTTCATTATAAAATTGTGTGGAGGTTCGCATAAGACACCTGCCTGTAAAATTTCATCAGAATCGGTGGAAAAATGGCGGAATTATACGGACGGATGGACATGACGAAAATATAAGGGTTTTTTGCCATTTGGCTACAGAATCCTAAAAAAATCGTTAAAATCGGTTAATAACACAATTTTTACAGCAATGTTTCCATTGAAAGTGGGTCACACATTACATTCGATTTCTTCCTTGGCAATAGCGTCAATTGTATGCCAGACAAGATTTCAGATATTATTATTATATGGGATAGTTTTTTAGTTATAGCTCCAAAAGACAGACAGACATACTGACGAAATTGAATAATCCTCCTTTATTTTTATAATTACGTCATTTGAAATGCGGGTCCGGTTAAAACGCAGGACGTGTCGCCGGCCTTGTGGTGCCGAAAAATTGTTCAAAATACACTTTTTCAAGCAAAAAATATTATCTGAATTGCTTATGCGCATAATTGCAGTAGATTTCCTCTTGATTTTCCATGATTTCCTCTGATATCACCTGATTTCATCCTGATTTCCTCCTGATTACCCCTGACTTCCTCCTGATTACCCCTGATTTCCTCCTGATTACTCATGATTTCCCCGGATTTGTACACCGCTGGGGAGTTTGCTATTAATAAAAAGCTTGCGTATTTTATTTAAGGTGGGAATATCCAAGAGAGAGAGAGAGAGAGAGATCCGATAAGGAAATATTTATTATTTTTGGCCATAACTTTGTTTAATACATAGATATATTGGTAAAAAAAAGTATAAGATTACCTAAGTGGAACTACGGCAGGTGTATTGATATGAATTTTCACTCAATAATTTCAGTTGTTTAAGGGCGAAGTTTGTAGATTAGTGTCTACATTTTTCCACTTAACCCTTACCTTGAAAGTTTTTACAATATTTAAAAAAGAAAGTACATAATAACATCATATGTGTAAGGTCCACCCAAATCCAGCCCAACTAGATTACAGCAGACCACAGAATATGCACGGTATAACAAGATTACTGTTTTTGTAATAAATTAGTTTTTATGCTAGTTTTAAAAATGTTTAAATTAAACTTTTTTAAACCATGTTCAACATTATTATACAAATAGACTGCATTATAGGAAAAAGACCTTCTAGATATTGCTGTAGAGTGTTTTGGCATTGTGAGAGTTTGACAATGCCTAATATCACGATTATGAATTTCATCCTTAAATAACAATTTCTTTCGCAAATATACAGGTATAGACGTAAATAATAAACGATGTACAAAGGTAAATAAGTGATATTCGTAGTTATTATTCATTTTTAACCATTTTAATTGATGAAATTTATCAGTTATATGATCAAATTTTCTAAGATTATTAATGAATCGACAGCAGGTGTTCTGCACTCTTTGAATACGATTTTTTGTGTTCAAGTCTAGGCATAGATAAGTATACAATATCAGCATAGAAGAAAATTGGCAACACAAATTAGTTAATTTAAATTGAAAAATAGTGCCAATCTTCATATCTTGTTTTGTTCTTGTTGCAGTTTTAAATTAACTAGTTTTGTAAACAACTGAAACTATTGAGTGAAAATTCAGATCACTACACTTGTCATAGTACTACTTAATATACTATTTTTACCAATATATGTAGCAAAAAAAAGCTATGGCCAAAAATAGTACATATCTCCTTATCGGCTCTCTCTCTCTCTCTCTCTCTCTCTCTCGGATATGCCCACCTTAAGAAGGATTTTATCTTGTGAGTTAAACGTAATATCAATTTCTAGAACTCAATATCCATAATAATATAAACTTTTCAGAACCTCAATGTCACATCATAATACAAATGGAAACACGAGACTGAATTATATTCATTTTACGATCGTAAATATATTTCTTGACATTTTTATTTCCCTTGCCAAATATATGGTGAATATTTCTCTTGTATGTCATCAAAAATCGTCCATATGGACTTTCTGTATTTCTAGGTGCGTAAATAACTCATAAACAAACCATCGTTCGTAAAAATGTTCATTTCGAATAAAGCTGTCGAGAAATGCGCCTTAAACTGTTTATAGAATTCGATTAGGGGCAAGTGGGGTAATTGTAAACTTTACTATTAAATGATATGACGAATAACAGGTCTTGTAACTTTAAATATCGTATTTTGTAGTATTCTTACATCGTTATATATATTTCAGACAAAGTCATGTTTCTCAGGCGATTCCCTTTCGGTAAGAGCACCTTGAATGTTTTAACATATACAGAGTGTCCCTATTTAAAATAATATGCATTGGAATTGAAAATATATCTTGAAAAAAACAATTGTTTTTTCGAAATTTGTTTATATTATAAAGAATTATTAGAATGGAGTCTTTCACATGAACCTATTTTGAAGGTTCCTGGAATCGATTAATTTATTTGCTTCTCTCAACGTCATCTATACCTCAACGAGGAGAAAGACCATTTTCATTCAATAGTAAAGTCATTTACATATGTCTTTTATAGAATTCAAATATCTTTGGTCATTTAGAAAATGGCCCCGGAGTTTTAATTGGCACATAAGCATAAGCATAAGCACATACATTTAACTACCAGTTTGTTTAGCCATTTTTCTTGATTTGGCCAAGGCATTCGATACAGTATCATACGATAAACTATTAAACAAATTGCAAGACTATGATATTCGGGAACTAACCTTAAACATTTTACGTGATTATTTGTCACACAGAGTGCAACGTGTAAAGATAGATAATTGTATAACTGAACCACAGGAAGTGGTGTTCTACAGGGAACGGTATTGGGCCCAATACTGTTTCTCGTATATATCAACAGTATTAGCCGAATAAATAATTTTAAGGGTCATCTTATCTCATATGCTGATGACACTGTCATTATTTGCATAGATGTTACCTGGAACGAAGTATATCATGCTGCTGAAAATAACATAAATAACATTACACATATGGCTAAACTTCAATTTATTGACATTAAATGTTTTTAAAACCAAATATATAACATTCATTTTATTACAATCAGATCAACCTGCAGAAAACGTACTAAAAATACATAATATAACCTGTGCAGATAAAACATATTGTAGTACTTATCCATATCCAACAATAGATAAAACAGATAAAATAAAATATCTCGGTGTTATAATGCATCAGCATTAGAGATGGGACGAACCTGCCTTCTATATTATAAAAAAGCCTACACATCTTATTAATACATTTTGTAATCTAAGGGAAAGTCTGACTTAAAAAAACTTGCTCATTCTTTACTATTCTTTAGTTGAATCGATACTAAGATACTGTATTAGTGCATGGAGTAGTTTTTTAATAGTATACTGAATAGGCTACAATGAGTACAATATACAATTATTAAAATACAAACAAACTATATCCAACTAAAATGTTATACAAAGAGAGAGCGGCCAATTTAATATAAGTAGCATCTACATTTACCAAAGCCTTGCCCTTATGTGGATGCTTTTTAATAAAACAAGCTATAACCCTTCACAAGGAATTAGACAGACTAGATTAGCGGAGAATTTGTCTATTAATTTACCAATATTTAGAAAAACACGCGGAGATATGTTTTCTTTTTTGGTCCTAAACTTTGTGCACTTTAGGACGTTTAGGGAAGTTAAGTAGGTATAACAAATTTCTTAAAACAAAATCATCACAAACTTACTAAAGTGTTTTAGTCCCACATTAGAAAATATTATTTCTGTCCTCGTCTCATTTCATTATTGTATATTTTGTCATTAAACTTTACTTATTCATCATTCTCCTTTACTGTTTTCATTTTGTATTCTAACGGTTATAATTTCTTTCGCTTCTCATTACTCAATTTGCCTACTTTAGTTAGAATTCCCTCGGAGATATAAGAAGAATGCCACGACACAAGCACCGTATACTGGTTAGGTGAATCTTCTTGTTCGCCAGGGTTGTATTAAATATATCGTATTTTTAAAGTTTTCAATATGACATATAAAAAATTGAAAATGTTATTAATTTAATGTCTAATACCCAATACTATGTGCATTTGAATATGTTTAAACATGTATAGTTGAAGTTGAATAAATTGAATTGAATTGGGTTTGCGTTCTCATAATGCAGCCAAAACATGAATCCGTAACTATGTCTCCGATCTCTCCCATCATTTAATGCCTCCAAGGTGTGGTTCAGTAAAAGTGCATCAACCCATGTAATTATACTTGCAACATTACCCGTTGGATTTATTTTCACTAAAAACATGTGGAACTTTTGTTTGTATACTGCAAAACAAAACATATACCTCGGCTTTTCTGGCGATAACCATTATGTAATTTGTTTATTTGAGTAGGTGAAAATAGTTGCTAGATGTTAAAAAGACAATGTAAACCGGTGGAAAAATAAATATCCTGTGAAATATCGATCTGCTTTTAGTTTGAATTCGATGCAGACATATTTAATACTGTATATATAATTTAATTTAAATAAACTTTATGTTTGGTTTACTCTGTACAAATATCATTAAAAGCTGAATATTCAAACATTTTAATTAAGTTGTTTTTTACTGAAGACAGACTCTAGCTTCCGATTTATCATCAAAGTTTAATTTAGTTCAGAAGGTTTTCAAAAGATATATTGTGATCCGTTATTAAATTCTGTGAAATCTTATATAAAACGAAAATTGTATTCTAATTTTTCCCAAATTATCAAAATTTGTTCCCATGAAAAAGACGTCCAAAAAAACATTTTCCCCTGGTTCACAAAACATATCATTACTGACATAAGGTATAAAGATATGGCTTGGGGTATCTATAAAAAATTTAACAATACTTCTTGAGAACTTTAAACTTTTAAGAGCTAAGTTGAAAAGAAATATCGACACATCTTAGAAAAATTACTTACAATCAATTGGAAACAGTCTGTCCTCAAACCCAAACAGTTTCTGGGCATATAGTGCAGTACCGAACCGGTTTTCAAAGTTCTTAACAATATATGGATTGTTGAACAAAAACTGTAATTTCTAGCAATTTCTTTACGTAAAACTATTCTTTAAACAATTTGTTTCTTAACAGTCCGAACCTTAAACGGTTTTTGACAATGTTTTTTAACAGTAACAGTATGATTTTTTTACACCATCTTAAATTAAATGTTCCAGCGAAAAAAAAATCCGTCCTAAAATTTTCAAAAATCAAAATTTTGCTGATCAACTTTTTTGATTGAAAATTAATCCTTCTAAAACGCTTTTATTAGTTTCACTTGTATGTTTGTTTGTAACGGTATCTTTGAACGCGATTCTCACCCATTTCAAAACGTCAGATTAAACTGAAACTTTGTACACTTATCAAGGACTGATGACAATACAATAATTTGACAACTTTGTCCTAATGTCCTCACCAGGATCATAAGGATAAAATAAAAAAAATTTAGAAATTACTAATCTATTGCCGAGATTTTGCCGGAGGCGCCGCTGTTATCAATATATATTTTATTATTATTTATATCGCAGAACGCAAAACGGCATGAGTGTTGAACGTTTCTCGTATTATTATATAAGCATCAACTCCCAGCGCTCGACGAGAGTTACAGTTTATGATCATTGCATACCAGAGTACATATACGTAACTTCGGAATTGCCTGTAACGTTTTTGCCGTTGTATAGGCCCTTTTAAACGCTAGTTCCAACTTTAATACATACATTATGATGTGATATTAATTATGTACTACTAGCGGATACTCAGCGCTTTCGAAAATCAGGCGGGTATCAGCTGGTTTCTATATGTATCGGTGTTAATGATGCTAATTCTAAAATTCACCCAATCCAATATATTGGTGAAAAACGTGCCGAGAGATGAATGGCAAGAGGGGTGACTAAAAATATCATGTCGCTAGCGTCAACCTCAGGGAACCGGGCACACCCTGTTGTATGAAAGCCTTACCCTTCTATCGGACCTCTGAGAGGGTTGACCGTTTAATTGTCCATTACTCGTGAGAACATCAATGAAAAATGAAACTACAACACAAAAAAGAGGAGATTGGCGAAAATGGGCAAAAGATAATTAAAAAAATATCAGAAATCTCTAGCGAAGAATTAGGAGAGAAAAAGAACAAAAGACGACTCTTTATGAAAAAAAATATATAGTTTAAGAAACTAAAAAAAACACGCTTTAATAGTAAACCGAACTAAAAAGTAAAAAACAATGTTTAAATATTAAGATTTTGTTCAACAGCGATAGAAAGTCCACTAACTCGATATAATTAAACGATTTTTAATAAGTTTAAAATGAGAATGAAGTGATTGACAAAAAAAATCATTTTATTGTAAAAAGCGTGGGGTTCTTTTTACTATATTTTTATAATTCTACTTTTATCAATAGCTACCAATAAAATATTTATAACAATTGATATCATTATTTTTTTACTTTTTAGTTCGGTTTGCTATTAAAACGTGTTTTTCAGTTTTATAAAACTATAATTTCTTTCAAATTAAATTCGGATAAAATCAAAATAAATGAAAATAAAAATTTCGCTTAAAAAAATACAGTTTATTTGGGACATAAAAATGTCCATTTCCACCAAATTCCATTAAAATAGAATCGTTTTTGTGGAAGATAAAAATAATAAATAAGAAAATTGGATTTTTACGTTTCTGTCAATACTTTTGAGGTTATGTTGAAAAATAAGAAGAAACATAGCAATAAAAGATGTAGATCTTTCAATTTTCTACAACTTTTGCATTTAACTTTTTTTGATAGAAGGTCTAGTTTTGTCGGAAATCGTAAAAAAATACGTTTCACCCGTAAAAACACACCTTTTCCACCCCCACCCTTTGCTGGGGTCCAATCGATTTTTCCTCACTTAAATACGATTAATCTTAACTTTTCCGACCATCCACATACTGCTAAGAATTATTTTTCTTGGACAAAAATTATTGACACTGGACTAATTTGTCAACAGTAAACAGAAGTCCAGTTCAATAGCGGGCACGACGGTGTATTTGATAGTGGCAGCAATTACCTACCATACACTGGTAAATCAAATCAAGACCACATATTAACTTACTTGCTAAGTAATGTGTTTATTATTTTTTTATTAGAATATTCCTATTTTAACTCAGGAACTAATTTCGTCAGACTATCCAGTGTCCATACCGTACCTTAGAAGAAGGACTTTGACACCTGCTATCTATTTCACACGAAAGTTTCCTTTAAAGTTAAAACCTAAGCTTGAGAGTAATATTTATTAAAGTTTGGACTCTCCATTTCTCGGATTCTCTTTCTTAAAGTATTAACTAATGAAAGAACGAACTTTATATGGCGCACTTACAAACAATCTGCTAAACTGTTTTATTTTTCGAGCAGAACAAAAAAAGCTGCAGATAAATTTCATGGACATAACACCGCCGGTTTATCTTTCCCGGGAAAAAATCGGAAATATTAAAGTTTCTGCACATTCTGTTATATAAATATAATAAATGGAAAATCCTTGATCTATGAAGGACTAGATAAAATATAATCTTACGATTTTGTGAGTACGGAAGCTACTGGTTTTAGCAAGATACGAACAAAGAGTTATACTGCGTGTATTTATTTATTATATCAAAACAACATAGTTAAATGCTCGCTCGTTTGTATCACTTCTATTTTAGATAAAACTTTTATACATTCTATGTCTATTTTAATAAGTGCAAGTCATCGCAATTTTTTAACGAAAAACCTTCTATACGCTTTTCTTTATACAGTGGCATAGACGATGCAGTGGGCCAGGAATTTGTCCTCTTGGAATTTACATAAATTTATACAATAAAACATTGACTATTAAATTATCGAAAACAATGGGATTTATCATGGAGGTCCCCTCGTTTACTTAGGCCACGCGGTTATGTTATATACAACCACTAACCCCGCAGGATGTGGGAAGTGACTATCATTAAGTGGATATAGTATTGTTCAAAGCGTCCCTGCAAATAAAAAATGCAACAAAAACTTTACGAGCTGATTATTAACGCCGGCTAGCCAGTCGGTATGGTGTCGTCAAACAAGCCGACGTACATTACAAACCTATAAATGTGCGTGATTCAATTTTCCGGTTAAATAGTACGAGAGTAACGGTATTTTAATGAGGGAAAGTGTTTGTTGAGTTTCTTATTTGTAGGGAAGCTTAGAACGATACTATAGCGCTCTTGAAATATGGCTATTATACCTTCCTGAAGTTAGCTTCAGATTTAGATTTACTTTTTCCTCAGATTCATTTTATTACAGTCGACCAATCAAATAATTGTGAAAAATATAAAACAACGGTATTTATGTTTCCAAACTATATAGTTACGAAAATAATATATAAAATGAAACAAAAACACCTGCAGTCACAAATCAAACCAATGAATTAATAAACAAATATAAAACATTGGTTCCTATTCTAGTAGTTCCATCAATAATCTGCTGTTTGTTCAGTATTTCACCAATTGTACAGTAGAACATCATTAGAAGAATAATGTAGCGAGGGAATTCAATGCTTATGAAATATATATATTTTTAATTACATAAATTATAATTTTTAGAATAACGCTCTGGTCTGAGTGAGTCGGAGTGAGTTATGGGGGTTTCGTTGCTCACGCATTAATAAGTATTTACATCGATATATCTGTATACTTGAGCTACTCTGATTATGTAATATATTCCATAGTTAGTTTACGACTTGCGAAAGTAAAATAAATGTGTATTTGGTTTACCGAATGCGCCAAAATTCGGGGAGTGATTTTATTATTGTTATTTTATTATTATTTACACAAACTCATATAAAAATAAGCCCAAAAATCCTTCCTGCCGCTTCGACGACAACTAATATTTTTTTAAAATTTACAATATCCATAGCATATTCCAAATAACTGTCAAAATGTTTATTATTGACGTATCACCAGATCCTCCGCCATTTACAAAAATATATTTGAAAATTACCAACAAATTTAGAAATGAAATCGACTGAAAACGTTCCTTTTCGTTGTCCACGATTCCGACTAGCAGCTGGTAATTGTAATAGATATACTTAATTTACTGTATCCTTGGCATATCCCAAATAATCGTCAGGGCGGAGATATCAACCGCTATTCAATTTAGAAATGAAGTTGATTTAAAAAAGTTCCTTTTCGTTGTCCACCATCCTGACTAGCAGCTGGTAGTTGTAATAGATGTACTTAATTTACTGTATTCATGGAATATCCCAAATAACCGTCAGGGCGGAAATATCGATGTGAATTTTTTATTATTGACGTATCACCAGATCGTCCGCCATTTTTTAAAAAATATCTGAAAACTACCAACAAATTTAGAAATGAAATCGATTAAAAACGTTCCTTTTCGTTGTCCACGATTCTGGCTAGCAGCTGGTACAACGAAACGGAACTTTTTTAAGTCAATTTCATTTCGAAATTGTATATTGATCGATATTTCCGCCCTGACGATTATTTGGGATATGTCATGGATACAGTAAATTAAGCACGTCTATTACAACTATCCAGCTGCTAGTCAGAATGGTGGATAACGAAAAGGAACTGTTTTAAGGCAATTCCATTTTTAAATTGTATAGTGGTCGATATTTCCGCCCTGACGATTATTTGGGGTATGCCAAAGATACAGTAAATTAAGTATATCTATTACAATTACCACCTGCTAGTTAGAATCGTGGAAAACGAAAAGGAACGTTTTTAATCGATTTCATTTCCAAATTTGTTGGTAGTTTTCGATTATTTTTTAAAAAGTGGCGGAGGATCTGGTGATACGTCAATAATGAAAATTTCACATCTATATTTCCGCCCTGACGGTTAATTGGGATATGCCATGAATACAGTAAATTAAGTACATCCGTTACAACTACCAGCCGTTAGTCAGAATGGTGCACAACGAAAAGGAGCTTTTTTAAGTCAATTTCATTTCTAAATTGAATAACGGTCGATATTTCCGCCGTGACGATTATTTGGGATATGCCAAGGATACAGTAAATTAAGTATATCTATTACAATTACTAGCGGCTAGTCGGAATCGTGGACAGCAAGAAGGAACGGCTTAAATCGATTTCATTTTCAAATATTTTTTTTTAATGGCGGAGGATCTGATGGTACGTCAATAATAAAAATTTCACATCGATATTTCTGCCCTGACGGTTATTTGGGATATGCCATGGATATTGTAAATTTTAAAAAATTATTAGTTGTCGTCGGAGCGGCAGGAACCATTTTCGGGCTTATGTTTATACGAGTTTCTGTAAACAATAATAAAATAATAATAATAATAATAATAAAGTCACTCCCCGAATTTTGGCGCATTTGGTAAACCAAGTACACATTTATTTTACTTTCGCAAGCAGTAAACTAACTATGGAATATATTACATAATCATAGTAGCTCACGGATACAGATATATCGATATAAATACTTATGAATGCATGAGCAACGAAACCCCCATAACCCACTCTAAGACCAGAGCGTTCGTTATTCCAAAAATTAGCAAGTTATGCAATTAAAAAAATATATATTTCATAGGCATTGAATTCCCTCGCTACATTATTCTTCTAATGATGTTCTACTGTGCAATTAACGAAATACTGAACAAACAGCAGATTATTGATGGAACTACTAGAATAGGAACCAATGTTTTATATTTGTTTATTAATTCATTATTTTGATTTGTGACTGCAGGTGTGTTTGTTTCATTTTATATATTATTTTTGTAACTATATAATTTGGAAACATAAATACCGTTGTTTTATATTTTTCACAATTATTTGATTGGTCGACTGTAATAAAATTAATCTGAGGAAAAAGTAAATCTAAATCTGAAGCTAACTTCCGGCAAGTGGCTATTATAGGTGTAGAAGCTCCCAACATCAGCTGTAGTATCTGCCATTAGGTGCTGAAATCTTTCACGAAATTTTTTTTCTATATTCTTGCGATTATTTATTTATTTATTTATTCTCAAACAGGTTACAATTACCTTATTACATGAGAAGTATCTCAGTTTATGAACATAAACTGACAAGTAACTAATCTAACAAATTGTTTATGTTACTTACAACAACGAAAAATAATAATAAAAATGTTGATAACTAAAATTTACATTTTTAGCCAATGGAGAGGGAGGGAACAAAATTGGAAACTTTATTCTAAACTAAATGGATTTTCTTTCAGAATTTAGAAAAATAATTTAGGAGGTAGATTCATTGACACTTCGGCTAACATTAAAACATTGTTTATATTCTTCAGCATTGTGATAATGGGTGTACATGTATTTACAGTTGTCCCCGGTATATCAAAAAATGCCACATTTCTAGTTGTTCTGTTTGGTTCTTCTATTTTGAGATTTCTTTTAATTTTTCAATAATTTATTAAAAATTTTATAACAAGTGATAACCCGTATATACAATTCGCCTATTTTCTAGAGTAACAATACTAAATTCTCTTCGCAAGTGACTTGTTCTAACGATGTTATAATCCGGATAACAGTTATGTTTTTTAAAATACAAATACCTCAAAAATTTATTTTATACCTTTTCTACAGCATATCTGTCGACTACATATAGAGGATGCCACACTACGGATGCATATTCCAATTTGGGAGTCACTAGCGTATGATATAACGTTAATAATGGTTTAATCCGTTTAAAATGTCGTGTTTGTCTCATAATGAATCCTAAGCTGCGGTACAAACGTGAGATTAAATTCTGAATATGGGACTTATACGAGAGTTTATCATATTCTACACCTAAATCCTTAACTATATCAACTCTCAACAGCATCTCATCACACACTATGTAATTATTTATTATTTTATCTCTTTTTTGGGTACAACTCATTACAACCTTTACAACCTTTAGCGCTTGCCACAATAAGGTTCCCAAAAATCACGCAATGACGTACAACTTCAAAAAAGCTGACTTTATACCACTCTATTCAGAATTGTGTAACACAAGCTGGGGAGATATCAATAAAATAAATAACGTTAACGATGCAGCGGATCACTTGTATAATATTATCAGTACTAGCGTATCAAAATTTGTTCCCATGAAAAAGACGTCCAAAAAAACATTTCCTCCCTGGTTCACAAAACCTATAATTACCGATATAAGGCATAAAGAGATGGCTTGGCGTACCTATAAAAAATTTAATAACACTGTCGATCTTGAGAACTTTAAACTTTTAAGAGCTAAGTTGAAAAGAGATATCGACACATCTTACAAAAATTACTTACACTCAATTGAAAACAATCTGTCCTCAAATCCAAAAAGTTTCTGGGCATATGTCAACAGTAAAAAAAATTCCAGTTCAATGCCGAATGCCTTCACTAATAATGACAGTATCTTAGATAATCCCGAAGCTATAGCGAATTCTTTTGCTGACTTCTTTAGTTCAGCGTACATCTCCTCAGGTCGCAATATAAACTTGTCGGCAGTAACTAGTGATAATATTAGTATAGCAATGCCTAAGCTAACTGAGATTGATGTGATTAATGCCTTCAAAAAAATTAAACCAAAATTTACGGCCGGACCCGATGGTTTACCAGCTTTCTTCTTAAAAGACTGCTCAGGTATATTGGCTGCACCGCTGGCACATATTTTTAACCTATCCTTACAAACTTGTGCATATCCTGATAAATGGAAAGCATCTAAAAATTTTCCCATACACAAAAAAGGCAACAAATCTGATATAGAAAATTACCGCCCTATTACAATCATAAATAACTTTGGCAAGGTATTTGAAATCGTCATGCATACTGCACTTTATCCCCAGATTCATCAACGTATATGCAACAACCAACATGGTTTTGTCTCTCAACGATCGACAACAACAAACCTACTTTGTATAACACAATACTTAGCTGAAGTTATGGATGACGGTGGACAAGTCGATGTTATTTATATGGACTTCTCTAAGGCCTTTGTTAGGTTGGACCATGGTGTTTTGCTAACGAAATTAGTCTCGTTTGGTTTTAACCTTAGTCTAATAACTTTTTTTGAATCCTATCTGATTAATAGAAGTCAGTTTGTACAATACCATGGTCATAGGTCTATCGAATTTATATCTCAATCAGGTATTCCACAAGGGTCGGTCTTAGGCCCTTTACTGTTTATCATTTTCATTAACGATATCGTCATCGATATCAGTTGTAAATCTCTCTTATATGCTGACGACTTGAAGATATACTATAAGATCAACGACGAATCAGACTGCGAAAAGCGGCAGACAGACTTAAGCACAATTCACGAGTGGTGTAACAAATTCAGATTGTCTCTGAACATAAATAAATGCAATGTAGTCTCGTTTACGAGGAAATTAAATAAAATAGAATATGAGTATACTATTAATAAGGCAAATCTGACACGTCATGATAGCTTTAAAGATCTAGGAGTAACATTTGACTCACATCTTTCTTTTAGAGAACACATAAGCAACACAGTGACATCGTCTTTTAAAATGTTAGGGTTTCTCATACGAAATGCTCGAGACTTTCAAAACACGCGTACCATAAAAACTCTATATAATACCTTGGTGCGACCCCGACTAGAATACGCGAGCGTGATATGGAACCCCCACTACGACGTACATATTAACAATATTGAAGGCATTCAAAGACGTTTCTTAAAATTCCTGGCATTGCCAATCGATCATCAATATCCCCCTATAGGTTATGATCACTCATTACTACTGAATCGTTTTTCATACAATTCTATGAAGCAGCGGAGAGAGATGCAAAGTGTTATACTTTTATACAAACTTCTAAACAACATGATCGACTGTCCGCAATTACTTGAACAAATCAACTTTAGAGCACCTACCAGGTCAACCAGATCTACATCTTTGTTTTACTTTTCTAATACACATACAAATGCTTTAATGTTTTCACCACTATATTGTATCTGTCGTAGCCACGAAATTATTGCACATGATGTCGACATTTTTAACACTAGATTAAGTCAAATTAAGTCAAGATTCTCTTAGATTAATAGTTTTTGTTTGTTTTTTTTTCTTATTTAATGCTTTTCCCTTTCACTTTTCCTTTATTATTGTATATAATTGTATATGTGCGTGTATAGATAAATATGTATATATTAAATCATAATCATTAAGTCATATGTTCACCAAATTCATTTATAGAATTTTGCAATAATTATATTAGTATTAAGATTTAGGTTATAGTAAGCCATAATATATAACACTAACGTGTATTCTAGTTTTAATTTATATCACAAGTTTTGATAATATATATGTATGTTAGTTTCTGGCCCTGTAAATGGAATGTAAATTCTGTTGGGTTTGTGTATGTAAATAAATAAATAAATAAACACATAGATATATTAAATTGTAGTTTATTATAAACACTCCATTCGTATACGCTGTCAATGTCTTGTTGCAAAGATACAGAGCGTCCACTTTATATATTTTATGATAGAATTTCATATCATCACCATAAAGTAAACATTCTGAATTTTTTATCACATTCGGGAGATCATCTATAAAAAGAAGAAATAGTAAGGGTCCTAAATTTGACCCCTGAGGTACGCAAGAGTTTGCGTTTAATTTGTCAGAAGTTTCACCATCAAATTTGACTCTAAATGTCCTTCCTTGCAGATATGATATAAAAAAATTTAAAGTACTTAAACCAAGACCAAACCCATGTAACGTTCTCAAAGTGGTGTCATGGTCTACCTCATCAATTGCTTTTTTAAAATCGGTGTAAATAACATCGATCTGTGATTTTTTTTCCATGCTTTGAAACACATCATCAGAGAAAGTCGATAGGTTTGTTAATTTTTTTTTTTTATACATTTATTTAACGTCGGCCTATTTCCGCTACTGAGGCCTAACACCGACGCCTGTAGACGAGCTACCCCCAACCAGGAATTTTGCCGAATCTCTTCCCTTAAGAAGAGTAGGGATCTTTTACTTGCCTAACATTTAATAGACAAGGGACCGACGGCTTTACAACCCTCGCCTAAGGTTGTATAGCTTCCGCGCATACACTGATATACAAGCCGCTGGAAGATGTGTGAGGCGAGAACGCGGTTTCCGTTGGAATGGTCACCCGTCCAAGTACTAACTGCGCCTGTCGTTGCTTTACATCGCATACCGAAGTATGTACATAGTAAAGACGCACCTACGCTCGCCCCATAGGTTTGTTAAGGTTGACTTTTTTGGCACAAATCCACGCTGTACATCAGAAATTTTGAATTGAACATGTCCCCACACTTTTGTATATATGATTTGTTGAAATATTTTGGCTAGTGTACACAGAATGATTGTCAATATGGGAGATGTTTCCAGACTTATGGATCGGAGTTACCAATGCTTCCTTCCATAGATCTGGAAATGTTTTATTTTTTAGACTTATATTGAATATATATAGTAGTGGTGCTTGTAGATAATCTGCACAGCCCTTTATAATGTAGGGTGGTATGTTATCTAACCATGCTGATTTTTTCGGTTTCAATTTTTTTATTGCACATTTATATTCATCAGCCGTAATATTATCAATTTTTAATATATCACCTAATAGTATAACATCATCAAATTCTATATCATAAAAGGCTTTGTCCTCATTATATATGGAATGAAGAATGGAGTATCTTGCAAAACCCTTCTCTTCCTCCCCCTGTTCTATATCTGTTCCATCTAATGTCATAGTAGTGGAAATCGTTCCTCTTTTTCTCTATTTAATATATGACCAGAATTCTTTTGCATTTTTGTTTATGCAATTTTCAGTTTCACCAAGATATTTCTTATATGCTATATTGGCGACTTCAATTTACGTCGCGCATCCTTGTACAGATTATCATGATAATCTGATAAATGTCTGTTTAGTTTGTACTTATTTTTAGTTTGTAGGGTATCAATGATTTCTTCATTTTTTTTTTTTTTTATATATATACATTTATTTAACGTCGGCCTATTTCCGCTACTGAGGCCTAACACCGACGCCTGTAGACGAGCTACCCCCAACCAGAAATTTTGCCGAACCTCTTCCCTTAAGAAGAGTAGGGATCTTTTACTTGCCTAACATTTAATAGACAAGGGACCGACGGCTTTACATCCCCTCCGAAGGATGGTATATCTCCTATACAACCCTCGCCTAAGGTTGTATAGCTTCCGCGCATACACTGATATACAAGCCGCTGGAAGATGTGTGAGGCGAGAACGCGGTTTCCGTTGGAATGGTTACCAATCCAAGTACTAACCGCGCCTGTCGTTGCTTTACATCGCATACCGAAGTATGTACATAGTAAAGACGCACCTACGCTCGCCCCAAATTTCTTCATTAAATCATGGTATTTATATTTAGTTTTTTGTTTAAATTTTGGGGTAACCACATCTAAAATATCATAAAACTTATTATAAAAGCAGTCAAGCGCAGCGTTAACGTCCTTGCACTTAATATAGAAGACCAATCTGCATCGCGCACTAAAATTGATAGCCCCAAAAAATCGCA
This sequence comes from Leptura quadrifasciata, assembly GCA_963675555.1. Taxonomy (NCBI): domain Eukaryota; kingdom Metazoa; phylum Arthropoda; class Insecta; order Coleoptera; family Cerambycidae; genus Leptura; species Leptura quadrifasciata. Next base: position 83,267,973 of record OY776679.1, on the reverse strand, counting down.
TTTACTGTAATTAATAAGTTACTGCAGAAGGATCTAATTCACAATTTATTCTTTTTTTATTAATTTTAATTTCAATAATCTTATCGTATATATCTTTATTTAATATTGGACTTTCAGCTCTACTAATTTCATATTTATTACAATTTTCAGTATTTACTAAAATTTGGTCCAAATTTCTTCCAATAACGTTGGGAATATTGTTGCATAATTCAAGAGAATGTAAGCTGATAAAGTCTGGAAAGGTTTTATGCTTTAGGTTTAAGTTTTCATGAGAATCTATATGAATATCAGGTATATTACCCACCACACACACACATTCATGTTTTCATTATATATATTTTCAAAATCATCATATTTATCAGGAGTTACGGATGGGGGTATATAAACTACAACTACTGATCATAGTATGTATCCCGTTTTTCCCATTTCAATATTTTAAAATTCTTACTTACTGCGACCATTACTCCACCTCCTCGTTACAAACCTGTTACTTGATAATTTCCATCACATCGAAGTATATTATATCTATTTTCGTTAATAATTTCAGAATCATAAAACGAATCATTTAACCAAGTTTCAGTACCACATATTATATTACAAATTGCTCTCCCTCTATGTTTAGAACTTAGAAATTCATTCAGTTTCGTTCTTAGTTCCCTGAAATTTTGGTAGTAAACACTTACAGACATAAAGAATATTTAATAAACAACAATAGTTATTTTGTAATAATTTAATGTAATTTAATTTAGTGTAATGTAATTATGGTAACCGTTCACAGCTATGAAGCTTTACAAGGCATAGGGTGTCAACGCAATCACTAGAGAGATAAGCCATAGTTTTTAGAGTCTCCAAGGTATGTGGCTCAAACTTAATAGGAGTAATATATACACAAAGCTGCCAATTTTTCATTGTTTGACACTACATCATCATCTTCCTCAGCTGGTCGCTCAACTTGAATTCCCAGTTCGTTATCATTATCCGCGTTGTCTGTTATATTGGGCTCTAAAGCTTCAAAGACTTTGGGTACATATACACTTTCTTCTTCAAGATCATGTGGATATGATGAAGCCTTAAGGTATGCTTATCCGTTGCACTGACCACAAACTAAGGAGCATTGCAACCCTATTTTTCTACGTCCGCAACTCGAACCACAGACATCCTTGCAATAGCAGAATCCTCTGGTGCTGGTGATAATAATGTTGTTGTTGGTTTCAGGTTTAATTTTGCAATAACCACCCCTATTCATGGGGTTCTAAATCATTCCCTAACCAAGTTTGGATGTGGTAGTAGACACGATTGACATGCTGTCGAGCTGCTGCTCTTATAGGCAGAAGAGATGTTTGTAGAGTCTTGTGAATTTGATGAATTGCGTATATCGAAAATTTTTAATACTATGGTTCTTGATTTTGGAGTATTATACATTGCTAAAATGACACATACTCCATTTTCAAACAATGTTCCTGGAGGGCACTTTTCTTGCTGAGATGATTGATCCAAATTGGAATGTTTCTCGAACATTTTAATATTTGACAGTTTTCTTTTTTTAAATGGCGCAAATGTTGAGTCACATCCACTACAGCCGTGCAAAAATAAAATATGTCCTTTAGAACGCGGATATTAGGAAGTAGGGGTGCAATGCTCCTCAGTTTGTGGTCAGTGTAATGGACGAACATCCCTCAACGCTTCATTATATCCAAATGATCTTAATGAAGAAATTGTATATGCACCTGAAATCCTTGAAGCTTTAGAGCCAAATATAACAGACAACGAAGTTAATGATAATGAATTGGAAATTCGAGTTGATCGACCAGAAGAAGAAGACGTTGACGAACAAGAGGAATATTAAGCTGTATGGTTGCTACTAATAATCGAAATAACTGGAAAAAATCCCCCTCACATTAAAACTTGAATTGTAATAGATTTACCATAAGCTGATGGCAAATAAAAATGTAATTAAAATGTATACAAACTATTTCATTTAATATCTTATTATTAGTATAAATTAAATAAATATTATTAAATGGATGTCTTATTTATGAATAATAACTATAAATATCATTTATTAATTAGTAAATAACCAAGGTTTCTTATTAGTTAACAATATTTTTAGTAAACCATTAACTTTATAAACCGCACTATTTTATTGGATTCCACAGTTGACGTAGTAGCATCATCATACATATGGCTAAGTGCTTCCCACTCTTCCCGCTCTATCTCAAGAACAGTTAGTTGTATAAAATATTGCCTGAGACTGGATTTGTACAGAATTTTATGCTTTACTACTTTTCTAATAACTCATTTAGGACAAAGAAACAAGATATTTACAAAAAATATATTAACAAAAATCTGAGATTTGGCCCTCTTTTACCTTATATGACTGTGTTAAACATCTTTTATACACCGAATAGACAAATTTTCACTACAAATCCATTGATAACATCAAATCAGATTGATATTAATCCAAATAATTGAATAATAATCAAAGAGGTTTAAATCTACGATAATAATTAAAATATCGAGAAAATACGCCTATCAAGTAAGTAAATGGTAAAATAACAATTTTCATCATAAATACTCCTACAGCACAATCTGTGAATGCCGGAGATATATTGTCTAAAACATTAGGAAAGCCTCCATTCGCTATATCAAGCAAGCCCCAAGGCAGTAACTTGAAAACCTAGCCGATAGCTCCATCTACCGTTGTTCACGGCACATACTTTTGAAAATTTTTGGTTCTGAATTTCTCTAATTTGTTATCTACACATGTTTCCACTAAAATTATTACAATGAAATTTTTATATTGTGCAAATAAGATGTAGTACATCTTATTATATATTATATGTACAATCAAAATGTATAAAATTGCGCCTTGAAATTTTACAATTATTTAAAAAATGCAACAAGACGTCGTTACACAACATTATAATATTCCAAGATGATTTGTCTCTGTGTATCACCTAAAGATAACTGCAGGAATGTCCGTACACCCTGTATAATTTAGAACAATGAATTTACTAAGGTAAGAATCCTAGAGAGAGAGAGAGAGAGAGAGATCCGATAAGGAAATATTTATTACTTTTGGCCATAACTTTTTTTTAAAAACATATGCCGGTAAAAAAAGTATAAGACTACCTAAATAGAAGTATGCCAGGTGTAAGTATGATATGAATTTCCACCCAATAATTTCAGTTGTTTATAAAATTAGTTTAGTACCAATCTTCATATCTTGTAGTTTTAAATTAACAAATTTTGCAAACAACTGAAATTATTGATTGAGAATTCATATCACTACACATGTCATAATTCTACTTAGAGCGTTATACTTTTTTTTACCAATATATGTATTATAAAGAAAGTTGTGGCCAAAAACAATAAATATTTCCTTATCGGGTCTCTCTCTCTGTCTCTTGGATAGTTAATACCTTTAAAGATGCATATTTTTCACGGCTTATATTTTTTAAAATTATTTTATATTGTTAAGTTCTGCAACCACTTTATAACTTTTCTAAAATAAACATTGATGTTTTTCGAAACGTCAATCTTTTGTTGGTATATTTTTCCTATTGTTCTGTACCAAAAAGAATTTATAAATATTCAATTTTTAACACTTTTTTCCAAAAAATTCCAAATTAAATGCTTATTATATATTTAGTTCAAACATTTAGGGTAAAGCACTAGCTTTGTGTATGATTTTAATCCAGAGAAAGAATATACAATGTATTTAAATTTGAAAATAGCGCGAACTCTGTACATCTATCCTGAAATAGCATAACTAAATCATTAGCCTCACATCGATAATCCAGTTTCCTTCTCTTTAATTCCAGCAATCGTATCTGATGCAGTTTGGGTACATGGAGAAGGCGAAAGATGGCGCCTTTGCTTTGCGGACTGAAGAATCCGTTCGGAGTTCTCTGAGAGAGCTGCAAGCGTTTGCGGGTTTGCCCACGACGGGGCGGATGGATAAGGAAACGGTGAAATTATTAAAAACCCCGCGTTGTGGGCTTCCCGACGTAGACATTCGACAGACCTCAGGAAGAAGGAAAAGATTCACAATTCACGGACCTAAGTGGCCTTATACGAATTTAACTTGGAGGTACGTTTATTTTAGACTGAAAATATGAATATCTATATATCTAAATGAAAATATTTCTAGCGATTTATAGTTGAGTAACTAAAATTCATTAAATTGTATACTTTGTAAGTAATAAAATATTTTATTTGAAATTAAAAAGAAAAAAAAATGCCGCCCGAACAGGGACTTGAACCCTGGACCCTTGGATTAAAAGTCCAATGCTCTACCGACTGAGCTATCCGGGCTCTTAGAGATTTGTTTCCAATAGATCGTAAACATAGGACACATTATAGAAATTTGTTTAAATATTTAAAATAGTACATTATCAATTATTATTAGCACCAATTAACAATTTTATGCATAACATTGTACAAATTAAAAAGCACCGAGACCTTATTTATTCAAGAAAAAATTACTATATTATTATTAATCTTATTAATTCAATCAGTATATTAAGTAGAATGTAAGTAGGCATTTACAATGTGTCCCAAAAAGTGCTTAAATATTAAAATATTTTCAGGGTACCAGAAAAATTTTGGTACATTTCCAAATTATGATAGAATAGAATTTAGCAAAAATATTTTCAAACGTTTTTTCAATTATATAAATATTTTCAAAATACCTATATAATTTTACGTATGAAATCAAATACCGATAATAGGTTTATCGTGTATCATTAATAAAGTACTTACCATCTGACTTGATTATTGAGTAAATTGCTGGTAAAGAGCGCTAAATGCAACACCGACCAGGCCAGCACATTATATACAGGGTGGGGCAATAGATAGGTAGCTAGAAATCTAAAAAAAAAAAATAGGGAAACTACATGAAAAAGTCTATAACTGGAATTTTTTTTCGAATATACAGGGCGAATCAAAACGATTGTACAGGAAAGTGTAATTTTTTAAAAAGGAATGCTTAAATATCAGTAGATTTCTATAAGCCTCTTTCTAGACGCCTTTCACGTTTATATTAGTATTGACTATCTCCCAACTATTTGGATGTACTGAATTTCTTTGTTGAAATAATGCCATCTGCAAATGAACTTTGAAAAAATCAGTACAGTCACCATTATGGATTTTAAGAAAAAAATTTGTAAATACCAGTTACGATACATCTGTGTGATGTTTTTGAATCGTTTTCGCTTCTTAAAATTAATTTATTATTTGATTAAATCCCGAGCGCTTTAGAGTGAGGGATTTAATCTTTGATAGTACACTGTCAATTTACATGAATTATTACTATTGGCAAGGTAGCTTGAGAAAAAATGTATAGATAAAATTTAACAGTACGAGGGGTATTTGGGGAGAAGATTTCACGAGGAAATTAATCAAATATATAAAATTGATCTTTAATATTAAAATTGCTTATTACGATCTAAAGTCATATAACAGAAACGATGTCCCAGATATTACAAATCCTGATAGTGAGAGCATTAACAATAAAAGAACAAGTAAAAAATATACAATACAAATAAAATACAATATAAAATATGCAAAGTGCGAATACAAAACCAATTTAAGGGTATAATAAATAAAAATAATATATAAACATCACAGAAATTAGACAACCCCCAATTCCAGAAGCCAGGACCAGGGCTTGTGCGGAAGGGGGTTACACATTGAAAAAAACGCGGACATACAACCATTTCCTCCGACAGTGCCGGAGCCAGGATTCGAACCCGGTGGTGCGATGTCCGTGTGATTAATCGCGATTGCCACCTCGCGCAAGCAAGCAAGCAAAATAGATTTATTAGAATTAAATGGTACAGAACAGTTGCCTAGCCAGGATCTGCCCCGGGGCCGTTCGTGCAACCACCGCGCTGACGCGATGGCGGCCACCTCGCGCCTTAACCCACTCGGCTATCGACCAGTATATAAAAAGTCTTACAATAATACAAATTCTAGAGGTCAAGGATTTTCTAAACTAACGCTAGGAGAAAAAATTATGAAATTCAAACAATTTTACAAGAAGGGAAAAAAAATGCAGCGTGCGTAATTTTTGTCACATAATGCGCAGTAACTCGTTAAGTATTAGAGATACAAAAAATAATTATAAGGAAAAGTTCCTCTACAACTTTTGTTAAGGTCATTTTGATCTAAAAAAATGTTTAGGAAACCACCCCTATAGCGCAAATCGTACCAGAAGTGCGAGTGTGATCTTTTGGTTGGATACTCAGGAGGCAGTCCCCAAGCAACCGTGAAAAAATCATCCTGTTTTGATTTTTTTTTTAATGACATCTTTATTGAATTATATAGTTTACGAACAAATGGAGGCTCATTTTTCCATAGGAAGAACTCAGGTTCATATAACTTATTATCTGGTCTGGCCGGTAGCCGCGTGGGTTAAGGCGCGAAGCGGGCAATCGCGATTAATCGCGATTAATCACCGGGTCCGATTCCTGTCTCCGGCACTGTCGGAGGAAATGGGTCTGCGTTTTTTCAATGTATAACCCCCTTCCGCACAAGCCTTGGGCTTCTGAAATTGGGGGTTGTCTAATTTCTGTGGTGTTTATTTATTGTTTATGATTTGTAGTATTTATTTTTAAATTTTTGAATTTGGCGCTACTTTTAAGTTGGTAATAACTGTCACTAGGTTATGGGGGAAAACAGAAGGACAGTTAGTAGTTTTGGAGGGAAAAGGAAGGTGCTCTCGGAGCTGTTATTAATTAAGTTAATTGCATTTTTCTATTACACGAAGTTGAAATTAGTGTGTTGTTTGATTCCAACGGGCTACCCTACAGATTATCATGAGAATTTACGTAGCATAATGCCCTCTGAAAGGCATACTGACTAAAATCACGGCCAAAAATATGTCGCTAACCCCCGGTCTATTAGCAATCCCGTTTCCAAGCGAGAGTTCAGAGATCGAATTTCGGACGGGGCTCAATTTTTTTCGATTTATTATTTTGCAAGTAATGTGGTAAGTTATAGATTAAAAATTTCTATAATACATCCAAGTGATGGAAAGTGCCGAGCAAGAATTTTTCAATTATTTTAATTTAAATTTCTCAATTTAAAATAATCATTCTAACTTCTGTTTTCTGTAAGAATTGACAATTTTTCCGGAGACCTGTACTGGAGAATTTGTTTGTAAATTTTCTATAACAGTAACCAATAAAAAATTAGGAAAATGCTTCGGTGAATTTTTTTTATTAGTGAATATTTTTGTACATCCCATTAAAATATCAGTCAAGTGGGTACTCGCAGTCGTTTTGTATTGTAACAAGAAACTATTTTTGAATATATTCATCAGTTTACTTAATTCTCCGGTCACTGACCTACGCATTTGAAATAAGCAGTAATTTATTTAGCAGATTACCCGGACCTGCCGTGTAGATATGAAGGAGTCAATCAAAAATGCACTGAAAAACTAAATTAGAATGATCAAGCCGGGGTTAATTCACTGAAATTTTCGCTAAATGAATATGGAACTCGACTAACAACGACTAGCACATGTTCATTAATGCCATCTGGTCAATGACTCTTGATTTGAATTCATTTATTGTCAGAAACAACGGAGATTTCAGCAGTTAATCCTAGTTTGGAGAGGTATTATTTTAATTTCCAAAGGCTAAACTTTGCGAAACTCGGGGTTAGTCGATATATTCATGCATTATGCAGTATACAGAAATTAGAACAAATTGACCATAATTAGGGCCGGCAGGGTGCGTCCCCGTATTCCCATCTACGCAGACAACAGAAGCCAATTACAAAATTAAATTTATAATAAATTTCTTTTGCGCTTAATTCGGAGATAATTTAGCCTGGGTAATGTGAGGAAAAGTAGGCAGTTCTTTTACCAGAAATATACTTAACAAAGAAATACTGTATGCTAGCAGAGAAACATGGTTAAAAGTCTATAATTGTAGTGATGTTAACAAAGCATTTGAAATATTTGTCAATATATTAAAATTTTATATCGATAGTTCTTTCCCCATTAAAAGGTCCATCACAAATCAGACGAAACATAAGAAAACTGATTATAATATCGTTCAAAGCTTCCCTGCAAATAAAAAACTTTACGACCTCATTAAAATACCGTTACTCTCTTTACTATTGTGCCGACAAATTGAATCACTTACTTTATAGGTCGGCTTGTTTGGTGACACCATACCGACTGGTTTGCCGGCGTTAATAATGAGCTCGTAAAGTTTTTGTTGCATTTTTATTTGAAGGAAACTTTTGAACGATACTATAACTAAAGGAATACAGATTTTCTCTAAAAACTTTACCTCTATCCTAGGATGAAACTAACAAATAATGAAAACAACATAGCTTTTTACAATCGTTACATAAAAGTATATCGGAGAGTAATAGAAACTGCAAAAAACCATTACAATTATTCTTATTATAACAGGGAACAAAACAAAGGTTGTGTGGAATATTAACAATAATATAAAAAACAAAAGTACCAAAAGAAATATATGTGAAATACATACTAATAATTATATTCCAACAGGTACTAGAGAAATAGCTGCTTTTTAAAATAATTATTGTATGGATGTATGTCGGGTACAGTATTGCTGGACAGTCAAAAAACGCAACAAAAACTTTACGACCTCATTAAAATGCCGTTACTCTCTGTACTATGTCACCTGCAAATTGAATCACTTATCTTATAGGTTTTTAATATACGTCTGCTTGTTTGATGAGACCATACCGAATGATTAACCGGCGCTAATAAACAGCTCGAAAATTTTTTGTTGCGTATTTTGAGTGGTCAGCAAAACTATACTCCACTATACCAGAGCAATTAAATAATAAACTGGGCAACAATAATATAGGTCCTCAAAGAATATCCGACAATGTTCTTAGACCCTGTCGACGAGTAAAAGAAACTCTAATTCTGTGGGTGTGGATGACATAAGCTCAAATGTTTTAAAATCTGTAGCTCATTTTGTTGTGCACTTGCCTAAATAAATGTTTCATTTGAAAAGGGTATACTTATTTCCAGAAATTTAAAAAATAGCTAAAGTAGAGCCAATGCATAAAAAAAGGTAAGTTACATTTGGTTGAAAATTACAGACCTGTGTCGCTTCTATCAACCCTTTCGAAAATATTTGAGAACATCTTATATAATAAAATTGTTTATTAACCTCTCCACAATAAAATTGTGAGAGGTTACTAAAATTGGTTCAAAAACGGAAATTGAGATAACATCAAACCTTTACGTTTTGAGGTCCTAGGAACCCAAAAAAGTGGTTTTTGAAAAATGTCTCTGTGTGTGTGTGTGTGTGTGTGTATGTGTGTATGTGTGTTAGCACGATAGCGCCGAATCTACTGAACGGATTTGAATGAAACTTTGCATGTGCGTTTCTTTAGTGCCCCAGAAGATCTGAAAAGGTTTTGGTTGAGATCGGGTTACGTTTAGTGCCATTTTGACGCAACAAGTTCTTTATTTTATAATTACTTTCAATTTGCAATGGAACCATTCAAAAATAGTTAAAACTCTGATTTCAACGATATATCACACTTCCACCCTTTCGATTTGATTTCCGGGAAAAAAATTAAAAACAAGGCAAATATGAAGCATAGATCGCATGACATGATCGACGCGCGTAGCCGTTACGTCGTGAAACTCGTCAAATCACGTATCAATTCACGTGTGAGGGTTTCTTCACTGCTCTAGAAGTAGAGCGGATTACGTTTAGTGCCCTTTTTAAATATATATACAGACAAATAGAAGAATTAAACTACAAATATTCCTCTAAAATCTAGTAAAATTACTGAAATGCTAATTTTTCATTTAACAAAAACAGCTGCGAGCGATCGGATTGCAATAAGCAAATTTTGACGATTGTCATTGTCATCGTTTGTCATCCGATAACGTTGGTGTCATGTCATGTTAATAAGATTTCGGCATATTTGTAACTTTTAGTGGATTGTTACAAACTTTAAAGGTAGATGTAACAATATCAATATCATATGCTTTCTGTACCTTCGTTGGTGAATTTATTATAGATTATCGCTTTACCAGTTTTCAGTTTGTTGCTTTACAAATCTGTAGTATTTAGGATAACTAGACTTTCTTAGTCGTTCAAGTGATGTTAAAGTTGTTAATATCCTAATAGTATATTATTCAACGAGCGATAATGTACGTAATAACTCGCATAGATGATTGTAAATTCATTAAGTTGAGGGTTTTTTTAGTGCCCCAGAAGATCTGAAAAGGTTTTGGATGAGATCGGATTACGTTTAGTTTTGTCACACAATTTAATGCTCTTTTCGGCTTCAAAGATCCACCGAGTGGGGAGGTTCCAGCCGCTTCCAGTAGCTGCCGATTTTTTTTATCACGTTTTAATATTTTAAACCTCGCACGGCATGGTTTCAGGAAGGGAAAATCGACCACATCAGCATTTTTTATTTTTTGAATATTGTTGAATACAGATGATAATAAAAAAACCGTTGGCTTATTTATGAACTTGACAATATAAAATCGCATACAACAGAAATTAAATATGGTGTCCCACAAGGATCGGTTCTGAGGGCTATTATTATAACTTCTTTTTGTAAATGACTTACCAGATGATATAAGCAATAATCAATCTGATATAGTTATGTACGCGTATGATAATAGTTTTTTTTTGTTACTTTCAAACCTGAACAGGCCCACCTTGGGTAGTGTATATTTAAATAGTTAAGGTATAGGCCAGGTCAGCGCTTCCCAGCACTCAAGAAACGCAACAGAAACTTTACGACCTCATTAAAATACCCTGTACTATTTCGTTCTGAAATTGACTTGCTTACCCTTATTGGTTTTTAATGTTCGTCGGCTTATTTGATGACAGGCATACCGCATGGCAGGTTCGGGAAGTTTTTAAAATGCACCTTTTCAGTTTTTTGAAAATATTTCGAAAACGAAGATAGCTAGGCCAAATTTAATAATGTCATCGAAACGGTCACAAAATTCTTCAAAAAAGTCCCCATTTAACAGTTTCACTATCTCTAACAATAACAGAGATAGCAATGCATGCACCCCCAATTTGGGACAGTGTATATATATTCGATTGCAGATCTTGCAGGCACAATTTCAAACGTTATTTAAATCGTATCCTAAATGATATTTCATCAAATTTCTCCTCATCGGTATAGGATAAAATAAAGCAATTGAATTTTACACTATGTCGACGTTTCGCTTTATTTTTAAAGCTTCTTCAGGGCTATAATAAATAAATACAATATATAACAACTTAGAAGCAACATTTTAAAAACTTATCTATTAAAAATTGCAAAATATAGAATATAAAATATCCAAAATATGAATTAATTGTATAAATACATCTTTAGTTAAAGTCTATTATTATAAACACAAAACAACATGGCACCACTCACCTAGTATGACATTCCTTTTGCAAGCCACCTGTTACTTATTACGAAGGTGTAACAATACATTTAAAGTACAATTAATTATTTACTTGTACTCCAGTTATATTAGGTCGGAAAAAGCAGCATCTGCCAAAAAAATCCGAGTGAGCCTAAATTTTGCTTACACCTTTATTTTAACATTGGAAGCAATATCTAAAAAGTCCCCATCAATATCGCGCGTGCGTTTGTAGTTATTTAAGGTCAAAGGTCACGAAAATCTTATTTTCTTAAATAAAGGTCTTTTCCGTATTATGCTGCCAAAAAACTCTGTAAGTACATTTCATTTCATTCTGTCAAACCTTGATATCATAATATAAATAGCTCGCTATTAATTTAACCTTGAATATGAACCGTCGGCGTCGGTCGTCGGTCATCACTCGGAGATTTTCGTGTAGTTCCCCGATTCGCTGATTCGCTATCGCCAGGCAGGTTTAAGCTCTAGTTTAAATATGAACCAGCAGACATTTGAGATATTTTCTAAACGATTTTTCACGATTCGACGGTCAAACAAGTTCAACTGCGGAACCTGGGGCGACATGATAATAGAGCAAACCTTAATGAAATCTATGAAATCTGAGGGAGGTGTTTCCAGGGGACGAAGTACACGAGAAAGTGTACTGTACAAATGGATATATGGCATGCATGCCATGAATTCGGTCTGCGAAGAAATTGAAAAATTTTGCCAGGTGTCTCTGGACACAGCTGATCAACATGTTGATGCAAGAGACTCAAGCATTAAGAGAGATAATGCAGACGTAAAAAAATTGGTTGACTGGTTTAGTTCTTATAGTCCGTTTCCAAAAACAAATCAACTTATATCGATAGCTACAGGCGACGTCGGGACTGAAAAAATAAACTGTTACGATGCATACAAAATTGGTCTTCAGTCAGTGCAAAGTATTATTGGGTTAAAATTTAACGATATAAAATTTAAACGTGCAAATAGGGTCCTTTCACTTTTGTCAGTCAATAGTTCTATTAAAGTTCATGACGTAAATGTTGCTGTAGATCCTTTGCTGCTGTTTCAAAGAATCAGTTTATACAAGAAATTTGACGAAAACCTGAAAAAATATATGCAGCAAGAGTTAAGTCCTTATCCCACAGCACTTTTTGATAATGCAGGCATGCGAAAAACTCCTAAATAATGCTCTATAAATGCTTCGACCCTCGGTGTGATGAAATACCTGCTGATAACGTTGCTTACGTCATTAATGGTGGGTTCCTATTGCACCGTGTAATATGGCAAAAAGATTATACTTTTCAGTGTATTATCAAAAGATATATTGATTATATACAAAAACATTTCGGCTCAGACATAACAGTTGTCTTTGATGGATACAGTGACAAAAGCAAGAATATAAAAGCAATGGAACAACTTCGACGAACTGCTTCAATTTCGGGATCCGTAGAGATCATGTTTGACGAAGCAATGCAAGTGACACTTAGCCAAGAAAAGTTCCTATCCAATCGCTCAAATAAAACTAGATTAATATCAATGCTAATGGACAGACTACAATCTAACAATATAGCCGTGAAACAAGCTAGAGACGACGCCGACGTTTTAATAGTTGAAACGGCACTTGAGAAATCACAACGCAACATCACTATTATCGTTGGAGATGATGTAGATTTACTAGTTCTTCTAATAGGACGTGCTACTTCAAAGCAAGATGTTTTCTTCCTTAAACCAGGGAGAGGGAAAATAAAATCAAATACATACTCCTCTTCTAGCCTAAATACATTTCCAAATTGTAAAAAGCATCTTTTGTTGCTACACGCTATTACTGGCTGTGACACAACGTCTGCACTTTTTAATAAAGGAAAAATAAAAGTTTTTAAAATGTTCGAGAGGCATCAATTTGCGGAAGCTTCTAAACAGGACAATTGTAAAGTAGAAACGTTTGTGGAAAATGGATTACGCATTCTTTTGGCAATCTATGGAGCTCCTAAAACAGAATTATCTATTGAAAACTATCGATACAAGACTTAATACCGCAGTGAAATTGTCGTCACTTCCACCTACTGCTGCAGCTGCAAGTCAACATCTAAGTCGAGTGTATTATCAAGTACAGAATTGGCTTGGAAATAATTTAAATCCTGAACAATGGGGATGGACGATGATTAATAACATTTTGAAGCCCATTAAGACTCTATTACTAGCTGCACCAGATGTACTTTTACATACCGTTTTTTGCAACTGCACCAAAGGATACAACACAAATTGCGGGTGCAGAAAAGTTGGACTGTCCTGTTCAGTACTGTGTGGCCATTGTCACGGTCAGTCATGTCTCAACACAAATGTTGATAGTAACGCCATCACAGAAATTATTCAGGATGAAGAAGATGAAGAACTTGATCGTGTTGACCTGTTGACACAAGATATAGAAGAAAATGAAAATGTTGGGGAGGACGACGAGAATCTGGAGGAAGGGACAAAGGACGAGAACTTGGAGGAGATGGCAGAGGACGAATACGTGGAAGAGGGGACAGATTTCGAGAATGAGGATGAGCTATAGAACAAGCAAAACCATGGATTAGGCCTACTGGGGAGACCATGTAAAAAAAAACGCGCCTTGTATCTTACCTCTGAGATGGTGTGGAAACAAATACCCTGGGTTTTCCTGTCGTATAGTGTGAAAACGGTTGGTGTTAAGTAAAACATGTATATAACATTTTTTGAAGAGGGTTTTTTAATATTCATTCTTACATAACCAAAAAAGTCATAGGACTTATAGGAAGCAAGATATTTGCGAAAAACCCATTTCTGTGACGTTTGACCTTGAATAACTTGAAACGCACACAAGATATCGGTGGGGACTTTTGACATATTATTAGTATAATAAAAGTAAAAATGTATGCAAAGTTTCAGCTCACTCGGATTTTTTTAGTAGATGAACCCCTATGTGACTGTACTATTATAGGAATATTTCAACTGTGTGATTCTTCAGACAACAACACTATGCCATAAATGTAAGAAACTCCTTACTGTTTAGGAGCAACGTGATAAGAAAATTCAATAAGAAATACGATATCAAGGTTTTTCATTGTTATGTATTTTTAATACTTTTTAAAAAAAAAATTTTCAATGTCGGTCCTTTTATTTATTGTTAGAGGGTTATGCGCCTGTGCGTAAATGGTGTGCATAAATTTGATTGAATAATTTCAAACATTTATATAAATACTACTCGGGCGTTTTCCAGAATGTAGCCTTCCTTACTTTTCCAATTTTCTAAATACCTGAAGCGACACATCGAAAACTAGGACACTTTGTATACCCTCTGAAACATTGATGAACCAGAAAGACTACTTACATCGCACACCCATCATTTCATCCATGCTCCGAAACAAGTAAAGTAAATGTAGTGGTGTATCAGTTATATTGGCAGGGCGATTGACATCGCAAAGACTTCAATATTGCCGAGCACTTTACATTAAGCCACCAGGCACTTAGTTTTGGCTTTCCGACATATTACTTATGTCGCCTTTCCATCATCGTCTGTATAGTGTGCCCTTATTAGATTACTTTGCCGGCTATGCTATGGTTTGGGAAATATGTAGAACCGTGTTCTACGGTACACAGTGCATTACGATAGGCTCCCATCGTCAAAGTACTGTACTGTTCCTGTTTATCGGTCGAGTTGCTATAAGCTACGGTGTACACAGTGTCCCACGTAAGCGGGTCAATGGATTTGTGACGATCAAATTTTCTCTTTAGCCGGAAATTGTTAAAAATTTAAATAACATTAATAATATAATAAAAACTGCAAAATTGCACATTGCAGATTTAAAAAGCACTACGATGTCATACCTCTACAGTTTTCAAATTATTCGCAATTAACATACCCAATTCTGATACCGGAGGTACTCTATATAAGTTTGTTGAGGCGAGCTAATAAATTTCACAATTTTACAACTAGTTTACATGGATTTTAGTGTTGTAAAATACACGGACCGAATTCTTTTGCGATCAAAAGGGCATTAAAAAAAGCAAAGATGTTTAGAAGGGTGCCACTCGCACAAATGCACAAACCAACTTAACAAGTTTTAATCAAAACACAAAACAGGTCATGTACAGGTTACGGTAAAAAATGTAGATGTCTAGCTTTGTAAAGTTATGCTAATTTTCCAAAAGAACAATTAGTCCTAGATGTCAAAAATATATATAGAAAATGTCAGAAAAACCATCTAAAAATGATCAGAATCGTCAGAAAGTAGGATACTTTTCTAACATTTAAATGTCCACTTTTTGGTCTTAATTACACATATATTTTTGATGTATGATCTTAGATCTTTAAAGAACTTTTTTTACCTCAAACACCTACTTAGATTTTTTTTAAATGTTTCGAAATTTGTAGGATTGCATTTAGATATTATATTTTTTATTTATATTCATAGACGTTTTAAAAACACGTTTTTTCCTCTATCTCATAATTTATGAAATTGTATTTTCTCAAAGATTTTGAAGATGGTGTGCAATATAAGAAGATTTTCCTACGTGGACTTGTGTATTCCTTTCTAGGAAATCGGGAATGTTCTTAAGTTAACTAAATAACAAGAAAAATAACTCCTCTAAGTCCTAAAACTTTCTCAACCAGGTTAAAAATTACTTTTACATCGGCGGAAAGGAACTGTAATTAAACAGTTCCTACAGGCGCATTAGAGACTAGACCAATTTTAATTTAACAATTCGCGTTTATGAAACTGGTAATGATTTGAAAAGACACGAGGCGGTGAGAAAAAAGTAGTGCACTCGGTGTACCTTAAGACTACTCTGCCTTTGTTTGAATATATACATCTCTTATACCAATATAGAGTGTACCGAAGTTGGATAAAAATCAAATAGAAACAGGAACATTACTGCGTTACAGACAATTGAAAAAAATGTATTAAAAAATATTTTTTTTAATTATATATAAAATTAGGCGGTCTATTAAAAGTTTATTACTTGTCGATATAATATAAAAAATACAATTTCAATTCTATTTTCAAATAACCAATATTCATGTTTTCTATGCCAGTTAATAATACAAATATTGAAAGAAAAACCTTTAGACAAAAAGTGTATAATATTCATTATTGAAAAAACATTAAATTTGAAAAAACGGTAAAAATGTATGCTTACGTTTAATAAAATTCTACATTTTAACGCTAGAGTAGGGAGAGATGCAGACACCTACACAGGCATCATAGGCAAGAACGGTTTGGGCAACATGAACGCTAACGGCCAACTACTCCTAACTAAATGCGCCGAACATGATCTAGTCATAACAAACACCATTTTCCGACAAAAGGATAAATTTAAAGGCACCTGGCGTCATCCCAGATCAGGTCATTGGCATCTACTGGACTATGTTATCGTACATAGGAAGCATCTCAAGGACGTCCAAATTACAAAGGCGCGCATTGATAGCGAATGTTGGACTGATCATCGTTGTCTCTAAAATGAAAATTGTTATGAGACCCAAACACCGAAGAACTCAAGTAAAACGTAGACTCCGTCTCTGTATTAGTAAATTGCGTGACCAACAAACCGTCGAACAGCTAAAGCAAAAAGTTCAAGAGAATTTGAGTGCTCTAGAAGAAACCAATTCTGTAGATGCTGCTACTTGGACACAAATTAAAGACAGTTTAAAAAGTGCGAGTGAGGAAATTCTTGGCACTGCAGCAAGTAAAAAACAGGAGGACTGGTTCAATGATAATGAAGCCTTTATACAAGAACTTCTTGACCGCAAACATATTGCCTTCCAAAACGCTATCAACCACCCCAACGACTCATCAAAAGCAGAAGCTTTTACCCAATCTAAGTATGAAACGCAACGCGAAATCAGAAGAATAAAGAACGAGTGGTGGGCAAGCAAGGCCAGAGAAATTCAAATGTACGCCATTCACACGACTACAGGAATTTCTTTCAAGGAGTAAAAGCAGTGTACGGCCCCAGTCGGAAAAATATGTACCCTATTAAAGATTTAAATGGAAATCTCCTCAAAGAAGACCAGGAAATAAGAGCCCGATGGAAAGAACACTACTCTAACATTCTTAACCAGCAAAGTCAAGCCGATCACGATATTATAAATCTTATCCCTCAATATGACACCTTCGAAGACTTAGATAAACCACTAACAACGGAAGAGATCTTAACCGCCATTGGGCAGCTAAAAAATAACAAATCTCCTGGCGCCGACTCACTCCCAGCTGAGATCTTTAAAGCTGTGTCGTCAGAGCTCATACCCTACCTCAAAAAACTGTTTGATGTCGTGTGGGAAAGTGGCCAAGCTCCGCAGGAGTTTCGTGATACACTTTTAATCAACCTCTTCAAAAACAAAGGGAGCGCTGCGGACTGTGGAAATTACAGGGGTATAGCTCTCCTGGCTGTTGGAGGGAAGATACTCACTAAAGCGATGGCAAATAGGCTAACACCTGTTATGGAAAAGTTACTTCCTGATACACTGATATACAGAGTGGCTTTAGACCAAACCGAGGCACATCGGATTTAATCTTCACACTTAAACAGTTTCAAGAAAAAGCATTCGAACATCAAGGAGAAATTCACATGGCCTTCATTGATTTAACCAAGGCGTTTGACTCGGTGGACAGGGAAGTGCTCTGGAAAATTATGTTTCGCTTAGGTATCCCTAGAAAATTTGTGGAAGTATGTCGCAGTCTACATACAAACAATAACGCCCAGGTTATGTATAATAATGAGGCAACCGAACCTTTCCAAACCCTCACTGGAGTTAGACAGGGATGTGTCCTGGCACCCCTACTCTTTAATTTGTTTACCACTGCTCTAACAATTATTGTTGACAACAAACTGACAGTCAGAGGAATAGGTCTCAGATACCGTTTTGATGGCGGTCTCTTTAACATAGGGCGCTTTAGAGCTTTCACGAAGACACGCACACGATTCATTTGTGATCTCCAGTATGCGGATGACTGTGCACTTTTAGCCTCTACGCCGGAAGAGCTTCAAGAACTTTTAGATGTGTATGCCCAGAGCTATGATTCCTTGGGACTTAAAATCAACATTGGAAAGACTAAGATTATGTCAACTCCTCATCAAGTGAACCAAATAGACATTACACTTAACGGAAATTCTCTTGAAGTGGTGGATCAGTTCAATTACTTAGGCAACGTTGTTAATGACAAAGCAAACATGGACAGCGAGATTCGCAATAGAATTAACGCTGCATCTAGAGCACTCTGGGGACTTAGAGAGAGAGTATTTGACAACCACGACCTTGCTTTGTCAACGAAAATGGCTGTCTACAGAGCAGTTGTCATTCCAACACTGCTATATGGATGTGAAAGCTGGGTCGCTTACCGTCGTCATGTGAAAGAATTAGAACGTTCTCAGCAAAGACACCTCAGAAGTATGATGAAAATCCGTTGGTTCCATCACATACCAAACGTGGAAGTACTCAGGAGAGCAAACAGCCTTCCAATTGAGGTGCTTATTTCAAGAGCACGCCTAAGATGGGCAGGTCACGTTCATCGTATGCATGATAACCGCCTTCCTAAATGTACACTTTATGGTGAATTGCTAAGCGGTAGAAGAAGGCGTGGCGGTCAACGAAAGAGGTTCAAAGACGCTCTCCATGAAAATCTAAAATCCTGCGGTATTGCAGACGAGCAATGGGAACAACTTGCAGCGGACAGAATCGAATGGCGAGGGGTTGTGGCCAGCTATCAACGAAATGTTGCTGCAAGAAGGCCGAATCCACGACCTAACCAGGTCTATGTTTGTCCTGACTGCGGTCGACATGTGCTCTCCCGAATTGTCCTCTATAGCCATAGTCGTGTGCACCGTAGATGAATGTGAATTACAGTAGACTACACCTTTTACTTGTTTTTTATTGTACACAATTTATCGACTGTAACATTTTTATACTCGGACTCGAGTAACAGCTAATAATAATAATAATAATAACATATATATATATATATATATATATATATATATATATATATATATAAAATATATTAAAAAATATATAAAAAATGTATATATTTTTTGAGCTAATGGAAAAAGTATGTGTTGAATTTTGAATTTTTTCTCCATTAATATGTTTATGTTTCCATATTTCTTCACTTTTGTAGTTATTAGCTATATATTAAATAATTTAAAAGAATTAAATTGTTCTATATTTATGAAAAAATATTAAACACTGATATTTTACATAAATCAAAATTGGATTACTTTTATGTGCAATGTGCAATTATTTAATAAATATGATATTTCAGAAATTCTTCTTTATTTTGATACTTTAAAAAAATAATTTACCACTTTAATAAATGCTTCAAAATTTTATATATTATTGGCCCTTACAAAATAGTATTCCTTAACACTATATTCCAAAATTAATTAGTATAATAGAATGAAATATAATTTATTGATATATTGTACACATAGTATTTACACAAGTCAATAGATATTACATGAAAGAAAAAATGTATATAAACAAGATACCTGAATTGTAAAGATATATACATTTATACACATATATATATACATATACACACAATATAGCCACACGCAATTTTAAAATACCAACGAAACTAAAATACACAAAATGACTCTAACATACCTCACAATGAAAATACAACACACGCTTAAAAGGATTTATGCAGGTAAATTCAATGCTAAGTTAGATAATCTTTTCAAAATTCAACGATCTTTGGTGCCTTTAAATAAATATAAAACATTATTATATGTAAAAGTAATACAGATTTTTTATGGTCAAAAATAAAGTCTATATGATGTATATTTATTTCATGATGTTCTAATGTTTGTAATGTTTAGACTCACTTTTTACGATCTAAATTAATTTATCTAAAATGTGTAATTTATAATATTAATTAGATTAACTGAAATTACTAGAACTTCTTTTCGTTTAAGATGAAGTCTAGAATACGTCTATTTTAGATTAATTTAAATACTGTCTTTTATATTGTCTGAAAGTTATTTGTGGCATTCTACGAACATTCTTTCCTATTATTTGGGTGTTCTATCACATGTATTCAGGAGAACACAGATCGATCTAAATTATATCGAATAAACAAAAACCATCTAAAACTTAAAAAGAAAGTAAAACAGATGTATTATAAAAGACAGTATTGTTTCCTATTATTTGGGTTTTCTACCACATGTATTATTATCCTCTTCAAAAACAAATCACCGAATCTACAAAATAATAGAATTATTGGAAAAAAGCCTCTGCGCCCGTGACGTTTACGTCAAAGGAATAGTCAGAGGTTACGTTTTGCAAATAATATAAATCGGAATAAACACAGAAATAATGTATTTTGCTGACGTTTCGGAAAGTAGTCTCTTTCCGTTTTCAAAGCTTTTTTTGGAAGAACTCTTATTTTGCTGTGTATGTCAAATACACAGCTTTAAGATTCTGTTTGTTATTTCTATAGATACCTACTACTTACACAGAACTGATGATATTTTCTTTTAGATAATGTTGAGTTTGTTAAGTTCTTCTTTTAACATTGGTAGCCAGGTTGTACAAATATCTACAGAACAATTCGGCACGCACTTATCTTCATTTAATAAGATTATTGCTGATTCTATAATTTTTCTTTTTTTGGTATCTGCTTCTTTTGTTAAAATTTTTGCCGAGTTTATGTCCGTTTTTCCAAGCATGTTCACAATAAAACGGGCATTGAATAAACTGGGACTCGGCAAAAATTTTAACAAAAGAAGCAGATACCAAAAAAAGAAAAATTAAAGAATCAGCAATAATCTTATTAAATGAAGATAAGTGCGTATCGAATTGTTCTGTAGATATTTGCACAACCTGGCTACCAATGTTAAAAGAAGAACTTAACAAACTCAACATTATCTAAAAGAAAATATCATCAGTTCTGTGTTCTGTGTAAGTAGTAAGTATGTATGGAAATAACATAAACAGAATCTTAAAGCTGTGTATTTGACAAACACAGCAAAATAAGAGTTCTTTCAAAAAAAGCTTTGAAAACGGAAAGAGACTACTTTCCGAAACGTCAGCAAAATACATTATTTCTGTGTTTATTCCGATTTATATTATTTGCAAAACATAACCTCTGACTAATCCTTTGACGTAAACGTCACGGGCGCAGAGGCTTTTTTCCAATAATTCTATTATTTTGTAGATTCGGTGATTTGTTTTTGAAGAGGATAATAATACATGTGGTAGAAAACCCAAATAATAGGAAGCAATACTGTCTTTTATAATACATCTGTTTTACTTTCTTTTTAAGTTTTAGATGGTTTTTGTTTATTCGATATAATTTAGATCGATCTGTGTTCTCCGGTTTCACCAGATCGGCTTATCGTTCGCTGTGCCTCTATTTTAACATTTTGAACATGCCCAAAATAAGAGAAAAGTTGTCATAATAAATTAGCGCCCAACTAGGGGCCAGAATAACTCGTTTTAATAAAGAAACATTAAATAATAAGAGGTTTTTCATCAAAGAGGTTCGTTGGTATAGACAATCAATACCTCTACGTTAATAGAACCTTTATAAATGATAAGAATACATTTCACATTGAGGGTACGAAAAAAAACTGAACATCGCTGAATAAAGAGAGAATCAGTAAACCATGAGCAAAATTTAAAAAACTATATTGTTCCATGTGAATGTAACAAATATTATTTGAGAAAGTCTTTGAAACAAGATTTGCGCAGATGCTTGGACAAATATACATAAACTGGCACCCGGAAAAAATTTTGATAAAAAATTCAGACAGCAAAAGCAAAATTAAGAAATCAATAATAATGTTAATAACTGGAGATAAAATGCGTAGATTTTTCCAGCTGGGTTAGAAATTCAAAGAAGAATTTAATAAAATTAATAATGTTTAAAATAAAAACATCAATAGTCATGTGCAAATTAATAGTAAGTATGATTGAATGTCGTGCAGACAAAATCTGAAGACTATGTATTTAGTAAATACATATATTTTTGAATTTTTTTTAAAGTAGAACATACTCCACTGACTTTATTTTTCTGAATTATCCATAAAATTGTGTTTTATATATTTTTGCCGTGATTCTTATATCATTTTATGTCTTTAGAAGTACGTACCTATGTGGGACATTTATCTTTCTAGTTATTTTTTTCTCCAAGCAACGGCAATGCCCAGCACCCGATTTTCTTGTGAGGAATATATATTTCTGCAATATCATACCATTCATCCAAAGAACAAAATCATTTTAATCACGATTTTCAACAACCTCAAACCCTTGCAACCGCTTTCAGTATTGTATTCCTGAGTTCTTACTATTTAAATGTGCAAAATTACATGAAGTGTTGTTCTATAAAGTAAGCGTTTCCGATTTCACCTCAGGTTTCACAGAAAGATGAATGTACGATTTAAATAAATTAGAATTATTTCATCCCGCCACTATGCATTTGCACAATTTGTAATATTCTGTTAATTGTCGCAATATAAATATACATATACAGGATATGCATCGTAATTTATTATTACAAACTGTATCAACGTATACAGGGTGTCTCACCGGGAACTGAATCGATCGATGTAGAGAAAAGTACGCATCAGAAAATTTTGAAAATTCATATAATGTCGGTGTGGCCAATCCAACTAAAATAATTACAAGTAGCTGGCACTTCCGCTTATACCGGAAGTCGATACCAACTTGCTTATTTCAAATCGAACACCTTATATATTTTAGGGTTTTCGAAAAGAGCATAAAATTCTGAGTCGAAAATATGTAGCATATCCTATATCTAAACCTAGCCGTTGAAAATTTGACAGGTGCAACGGTTTGCAAGAACCGTTATAACTTTCTTCGTGTAAAAGATCCTCATTTGTTTCTTGTCACGTAAAAAGAACACAAGGAGAACTACGTTTTACAACTGAAATAAATTCAATAATATCATACCAAGTGTTCCGTTTCTCGCGTTACATTTTGTCAACTTCAAACCGCGAAAACTTGTTTAGGTCAAATGGAACACCCTGTATTTTTTTACGCCAAGTTGTGTAAAATTGAATTCCCCTTTTCTAGTGGGGGTTAAAGTTACAACTTTTTGAAATATTAGCGATTTTATTAGAAATTCATGAATTGTTGTAATCATTTCATCAAAATAGCCATGATTAGAAACAATCAGTCATTATCTTATGTCTAAAAATACCAGCACGTTTAAATTACACCCTTGGAAATGCATGGAAATATCCCAGAATGACTATTTCAATGTTTTCGTCATCAACAATAGGCTTTCTTCTTTGCATTTTTGTCTTGACAGAGCCATAATTTTTAAAATTTTCCATTATGAGTTTTACAGTGTTTGATGACGGTTTTTGTTTTTGTGGATATCTAGTAGCAAATGTGCTGCAAGTTCTTGATATTACTTTATCACATTCTCCATAAATAATAAACAAATTTAAAAAGTTTTTGTTGGTATACTTTAAACGTGCTGGCATTTTTTGACATAAGATAATGACTGATTTTTTCTAATCATGGCTATTTTGATGAAATGATTACAACAATTCATGAATTTCTAATAAAATCGCAAATATTTCAAAAAGTTGTAACTTTAACCCCCACAATGCTAATATCAGAAACAAGGGAATTCAATTTTACACAACTTGACGTAAAAAATACAGGGTATTCCATTTGACCTAAACAAGTTTTCGCGGTTTGAAGTTGACAAAATGTAACGCGAAAAACGGAGCACTTGGTATGATATTATTGACTTTAGCTTGCTGCTTGTAATTATTTTAGTTGGATTGGCCACACCGACATTAGTAATTATCTAAATTTTCAAAATTTTCTGATGCGTACTTTTCTCTATATCGATCGATTCAATTTCCGGTGAGACACCCTGTATAAAAGTTGTACGATTATCTAAAACTCAGTTTATTAGCTAATTATGCCTTTGGCGTTTTGTTCTTTCTCTACAGATTTCGATTCCTCACAAAGATTCAAAATATTTTCTCGAAGTCAGTGACGATAGCAAAACATCGAGTGACCCTTTTACGAAGGACACTCTGTACGGGATGATCGATAATCCTTTGTCAAATTACGTTGCTATCTTAATGCTCTGTAGACAACACTGGTGGCTGCTAAATTAACTTAGGTACAGTTTAACAATTACCAGGTATCTACATGTAGTTCTAATGTACAGAGACAGTTCTATACAACAAAGCAGCTTACCATTTAAATTAACGATAAACATTTACAAAAACACTATTCTAAGTATATACGAAAATTTACGAAAGAAATTATACGATTTGTAAGCTAACCTTGTTTAAGTAATTTGGATATTCCCTAAAATGAAAATCATCTAGCAGTTAGCAGTAGAACATTATTATAAAGAAAATATAATTAATTATGAAAAAAATAAATATGAAGTAAAAACGTGTACTACGAAAGTAAAATCTGATTGTAATAAACCCCGAGTAGGCGCGCCGTGTTCATCGCCAACCGCAGGCTAGTTTCAAGTTTGTTAGACATATTCCCATACCCATTATGTCAGTATATGTGTGAATAAACAACAACCCTGGACCGCTCTGCTAGTCTATATCAAATTAAAGGTGGGAGGAATCGGCAACTTGTCGGATAGCTCCATCTACTGGGGCCACATTTATTTTTTAATTATTATTATTATTATGAAGGAAGTCCTGAACTTTTTACATACATAATCGATTTGTTCATTCCAGCTTTGTTTGCTATCGATAGGTTCCTAAAAATATAGTGAAACTTAAAATTTCTCATTACGTCCTAATTTAGAGTTCAGTTGTGAGATTTGAGTTCAATATTTAATTTTGTTTGCATTTACTATTAAGTGAGTTTTCTAGCACCATTCTGCAAATTCTTGTAAAAGAGTACTTTCTGTTGACCCTTCTTTAATAGTAGATATTGCTGTAATAGTATCATTTGCATACATGAACCACGTGCTGTACTTTATCTTATTTAATGCCCAACAAGAATAGTAATGGTCCAAGGACAGTCTTTGAGGTGTTCCTAGCTCCATATTATATACGTTTGATTTTGCGTTTGCCGTTTTAACTATATTACCTTTTACCTTTCTATGTATCACCTCAAATTACTCATATTTCGTCTTAATCCTATACGATCAAGCTTTTTTAAAAATAAAATAAAGAGTATAAAGACTCGAAAGAAGTCAAGAACATTCCAACAACGAATTCTCCAGCGTCCAGTTACCATTAGCCCCTTTTCACACTGAGCGATTTAGTAGCGCGACTAAGTCGCGCGGTTCTAATCTAAAGACACGAGCCGGCTATATCTGCGGCTGCCGATGCACGCCCAGTCGCGCTGCTAAATCGCCCAATGTGTAAATGTATAGGGACATCACGTACAAATGGTGTGCACGACTCAGCCGTACTACTAAATTGCCCAGTGTGAAAAGGGGCTTAATGTGCTCATCATGTGCAGTGAACAGGTAAAGATTTACAGAGGAAGATCAGATAACCTAGCCCCTATTTTTTGGGGCATAGCTGCAAATACCGTCCATGAACTTATAAAGAAAATATACATCAAGGCACAAATTATAAAAAAAATGTCCTAAATAGGTTTAATAATTGTAAATATAATTATATTAAATAAAATTATTATGTCTGACTGGCCCTCAATACTGTTGATATTTTAAAAGCCTTTACTAAACTTGTAATGTTTGAGTTAGTTTGTTTAGGTGAAATCTTGCAATCAAAATTTCGATTAGTTCTAATTAAGCTAGAGCTTTGAAATTTTGCACATGTGAATAAGTCCGGGGACAAAACACTTTAACATTTTCATATAAGAAAAAAACAAGATGGCGGACGACTTTACCGTTTATGATCCAATTCGACTCATAATCGATATCTGGGGGTTTTCGAGATCAACAATTATGAATCCTTGGTCAAAATTTAGAAATGAAAAATGGCGGCGCCAATACGGCGGACGATTTTTGTCATTTATGGTCCAAATCGATCAAAATCGATATCTGGGAGTTTTCGGGTTCACCGATTACTAATTTCTAGTCAGAAACTTAGTTCAGGATGGCGACTTCAAGACGGCTGACGACTTTACCATTTAAGATCCGATTCAATTCAAAATCGATATCTGGGGGTTTTATAAGTCGCGGATTATGAATTTTTAGTCAAAATTCAGAAATTCAAAATGACGGCGCCAATATGGCTGACGACTTTTGTTATTTAGATGCAAATCGATCAAAATCGACATCTGAGGGTTTTCGGGGTCGCGAATTACGAATTTCTAGTCAAAAATTTAGTTGAAGATGGCGGAGGACTTTACCGTTTATGATCCGATTCGTCTCAAAATCGACATCTGGGGATTACAGCATATCAAAAGACTAAAAAGAAAAAAATTAAATTTTATAAAAAAATATTTTTAAAAAAAGCTTTTATTTAAATGCTCTAAAAAGTAGAAAATAAACTTTGAAGTAAATCAAACCCATCAGATTGTTACGTTATATAATTTTTTGTATGATATGAAAGCTTGTCGCGAGCAATCTCCTTTACACAGATAATCTCGCGACAAGCTTTTATAGAATAAAAAAAATTATATAATGTAACAAAATGACGGGTTTGATTTACTTCAAAGTTTGTTTTCTACTTTTTAGAGCATTTAAATAAAATCTTTTTTTTAATATATTTTTTTTCATTTCTGTATTCTATGTAGATAAATTTCGCAATATCGGACGTCAAATGTAAAGTAAATTGGTTTAACTCATATAGGTACATCGATTCAACCAGAACTATATAACATTTTCTACTTCAATTTTATATATCGAGAGAGTTCAATTTATTATTCCAATTAATTACAAATCCGCTTTCCAATCTGCATATTGTTTGACATGGTTTTGAAAACCTGCTAGCTCGTCGTCCGCTTGTGACCACCCTCTCCTCCAACTGCTAACTATCCGTATAATCCATATACGTGCCTGTGACAATGGGCACCGATGCTGTACCTAGAGATTTTTATATAGATCTCATAAAACATTTTCTATTATTCTTTATCAGACCACAAAATACTTTTATGTGTTAGTTTACATAGATATCGACGTTTCTGAATTTCGTGTTTCAATACGAATTAGTTAAAGGTTTGAGTTAAAAGTATTTGAAAACAACGTTTGCTTTATTTGTCTTTAATAAATGTATTTTTAATGTGTGCCGGAAAACTATACATAGAAGGAGGCACCCATTTTCCTACTTTCGAGTATATCTCACCGGTTTAATGTCGAATAAAGCCTACCCCCCCAACATTTCGGACGTTCGCAGCCAATATTACAACTTATTTTTATTTTTTTTCTTCAAAACTGTGGACTTTATATATGACATTATTTAAGACTCTTGATTTTCTGATGGTCTTCCATTATCAGTTTTTTAATACCATGAAACTTTAGATTCTATATCTATGTTTAACTGCATATTAATACATAATTTGATATACAGATTGATTCATGAGGAACTGTACATACCTCCAGGGGCGGTAGAGGACCATACGTCACTAAACTAAACATGTAGTTAGATTTTTTGTCGCACTTTTATTGGTTTCTTTACAAGCGATTGAATTTGGCAAAATGTATAGTTTGCCGAAAAACAGCTTCATTTGCTTACATTAATTGTCCAAATAAATAAAAATGGTCAAATTAAACTCGGTAAATAATGTTCAAAAGGAAAAAAAAATTGAAACCAAAGTTTCTTTTATTCCAAAGAAAGTGTAGCGTATAAATAAGTAGCTACGTTTTAAAATAGGAATCATTAAACACTTTTCTTTTTATTATAACTATAGTAGGCCTAAATAGTTTGACATTTCTATGTTTGTTGTAATAAACATTAGAACTAATGTACTTTAATGGTTAACTTAGTCTGCAAACAATCATGCCTTATAATTTTACAAATGAGGAATATGCCGATATTATTTATGTTTATGGATTGTGTGATGGTAATGGTAGACAAGCCGCAGAGGAATACCATATTCGTTTTCCTAACAGAAGAACACCAAATCATCTTCAACTGTGTATGCAAGGGAGAACATCAGGTTTCCATCATCAAAGTGCAACGAAATATTGTTCAAAACGTTGAGGTGCAAGAAAATATCATTAATATTGTTCAAGAACACCCTGAAGTAAATACCCGACGAATAAGTGCCCAATTAGGAATTTCTCATGTGCGGGTTTGGAGGATTCTAAATAAAAAAAGATTACATCCATATCATATTCAGCAAGCGCAAAGGCTTCATTCAACAGGGTAACAATGTAAATAGGTTAGAATTTTGCCAGTGGATTATTGATCACAGACCGACTACATATCGAACTTTATTCACAGACGAGACCCAATTTACACAGAATGGCGTATTTAATTCTAGAAATTCGCATAACTGGACGGAAAACAATCCTCGTGCTATAAGAGAAGCCCATTCTCAACATAAGCTCTCGGTAAATGTTTGGTATGGTATGATTAACAGCATCCTAATTGGCCCACATATTTTTCCGGCAAAGCTAACTACAGAGGTATATTTAGATTTCTTACAAAATATTTAACCTGGATTAATGCAAGGTATTAATATAAGAGGATAATACTTCTAGCATGACGGAGCTCCTCCTGATTTTGGTATTGAGGTTAGGCGTTTGGATAATGAGTATCCAAACAGATGGATTGGATGTGGGGAACTCATCCTTGGCCAGCTAGATCACCAGATTTCAACCCCGTCGATTATTTTCTATGGGGATATCTCAAAACTGAAGTATACAGTGCCCCAATAAATAGTAGAGAATAATTACTTCAACGAATTATCCGCTGTAATGACCAAATCCTGCGCAAATTAGACAATCTATTGGCAATTTAAATAAACGTCAACAAAAACGTATGGAAGCTGGAGGTTCTCATTTTGAAATTTTTTTAAAGTATTTGTAATATTTTTAAATATACTTTTGTAAATATTTATTTGACCATTTTTATTTATTTGGACAATTAATGCAAGCAAATTGTTGTTGCAACTGAATGTTAAAAAAATATATACAGGGTGATCTTTTTTACAGAAATCGGAAAAACAAATTAAAAAAGTTCGGCCCTGGAATTTAAAAAACATTATAATAGCAACCTCTCAACTGTGATAAGTGTATAATGTGTCTAAAATTTAAATGAAATCCGGTCAATAGTAAGGACGTTCTGGCCAAAATAAATTTAGACCAAAATCAGTTTATCACCCTGTATCTCAGAAATTAAGAGCGACAGGAACATTTCAATGGCCGTTCCTGAATACCCAAGTGGTCCTCTACTGCCCTTGGAAGCATGTACACTTTCTCATGAAACACCCTATATATTTTCATAAACAGAAAACATTCTTTTATATGACCTAATAAAAAAATAATGCATTACATTTGTTGCACTGTGTTCTCTTGAATACACCTATTTTCACAGGTCCTTATCTTAAGCTAGAAACCTAATATAATATAGTCAGGAATCTAGCATCCAAAAAGACGCATCTAAAGTGCCCAACACTGAACTCGCGGGTATAAAGTTTAAAAAATGTGGATATTATCCAGAATTTTATGCCGAATCCGATTCCAGAGGGCGCGATGTCGGCCAAGATTGCGAAATTGCAAAAAATAATTTGGAAAAAAATTTGGAACTTAAATATTACATTATCATTATTTTCATTATAAACAACACTATAAATTGTTTAAACAATAAGTGTTCGAAAAGTGTAGTAATATTGGGCATCGGGGTACTTTTATTATTGCAGATAGATGTGTAGTTATTTGAGACGAAATACATAGAATAGACCAACGAACATTTTTTATTAAAACAAATTTTTAATTTGCTAAATAATTTAGGAGATATGATTTTTTTTTAATGAAGCCCATTGTTTTGGTCTACCACGCGCGCGGTCTTGTATCTGTAGGCTATTTACACAGGATTTCGAAGCACTGCTGCTATAATAAAAGTATTTATTATTACGTACAGTGCTCATCACAATAATTTTGCCACCTTTGCTATCAGTCGAAAGCTTAATGTTTGTAGTTTCATACAAGTGTAATAGAGATACATTATTTTCATTATAAACAACACTATAAATTGTTTCCTTCTGTGCCATGGGACCACACCACTCGCCTTCCGCAACCGAGCTGGTCAGTTGCATACCTGCTCCAGCTAAAACTTCAAATGCAGCTTCGTTTTCAGTCGATTAAGGCTTTAAAAAAATGATGGAGCGTTCAAGTGGGACAAAATCATCCGGAGGTAAAATACCCTCCCGATCGGATCTCCGGGGGAGGGTGTCCACAGGGACACCTCATCGAATGTCGAAAAAACACCGACAAGTTAAATCCAACAAAACTAATTCTTTCATCTACGGCGCTTGGAATGTTCGTACTTTGAACGACAGCACTCGCACCGATCGACCTGAAAGAAGAACTGCTCTAATAGATAGAGAACTTCACCGACTCAATGTTGACGTTGCAGCTCTCAGCGAAACTCGATTTTTGGAGGAAGGCTCTCTCACAGAAAAGTACTACACCTTCTATTGGAAAGGTCTTCCCACCAATTCAAGAAGACAACATGGAGTAGGATTTGCCGTTCGGAATCAACTTGTATCCAACTTAACACAAGTAACACAAGGCCTATCCGAACGTCTAATGCTGCTACGCTATGAGCTATCAGATGGCAACGCGGTAAATCTAATAAGCGCCTACGCTCCCACACTGGATGCAAGTCACGAAACCAAGGAAAGCTTCTATCAACAGCTGGAAGAAACTCTCTGTAGAATACCTAAAACGGAACGACTCGTTATTCTTGGCGATTTTAACGCTAGAGTAGGGAGAGATGCAGACACCTGGCCAGGCATCATAGGCAAGAACGGTTTGGGCAACATGAACGCTAACGGTCAACTACTCCTAACTAAATGCGCCGAACATGATCTAGTTATAACAAACACCATTTTCCGACAAAAGGATAAATTTAAAGGCACCTGGCGTCACCCCAGATCAGGTCACTGGCATCTACTGGACTATGTTATCGTACGTAGGAAGCATCTCAAGGACGTCCAAATTACAAAGGCGCGCATTGATAGCGAATGTGAATGGACCGATCATCGTCCTGTTGTCTCTAAAATGAAAATTGTTATGAGACCCAAACACCGAAGAACTCAAGTAAAACGTAGACCCCGTCTCTGTATTAGTAAATTGCGTGACCAACAAACCGTCGAACAGCTAAAGCAAAAAGTTCAAGAGAATTTGAGTGCACTAGAAGAAACCAATTCTGTAGATGTCGCTGCTAGCTGGACACAAATTAAAGACAGTTTAAAAAGTGCGAGTGAGGAAATTCTTGGCACTGCAACAAGTAAAAAACAGGAGGACTGGTTCAATGATAATGAAGCTTTTATACAAGAACTTCTTGACCGCAAACATATTGCCTTCCAAAACGCTATCAACCACCCCAACGACTCATCAAAAGCAGAAGCTTTTACCCAATCTAAGTATGAAACGCAACGCGAAATCAGAAGATTAAAGAACGAGTGGTGGGCAAGCAAGGTCAGAGAAATTCAAAGGTACGCCGATTCACACGACTACAGGAATTTCTTTCAAGGAGTAAAAGCAGTGTACGGCCCCAGTCGGAAAAATATGTGCCCTATTAAAGATTTAAATGGAAATCTCCTCAAAGAAGACCAGGAAATAAGAGCCCGATGGAAAGAACACTACTCCTAACATTCTTAACCAGCAAAGTCAAGCCGATCACGATATTATAAATCTTATCCCTCAATATGACACCTTCGAAGACTTAGATAAACCACTAACAACGGAAGAGATCTTAACCGCCATTGGGCAGCTAAAAAATAACAAATCTCCCGGCGCCGACTCACTCCCAGCTGAGATCTTTAAAGCTGTGTCGTCAGAGCTCATACCCTACCTCAAAAAACTGTTTGATGTCGTGTGGGAAAGTGGTCAAGCTCCGCAGGAGTTTCGTGATACACTTTTAATCAACCTCTTCAAAAACAAAGGGAGCGCTGCGGACTGTGGAAATTACAGGGGTATAGCTCTCCTGGCTGTTGGAGGGAAGATACTCACTAAAGCGATGGCAAATAGGCTAACACCTGTTATGGAAAAGTTACTTCCTGAAACACAGAGTGGCTGACCAAACCGAGGCACATCGGATTTAATCTTCACACTTAAACAGCTTCAAGAAAAAGCACTCGAACATCAAGGAGAAATTCACATGGCCTTCATTGATTTAACCAAGGCGTTTGACTCGGTGGACAGGGAAGTGCTCTGGAAAATTATGTTCCGCTTAGGTATCCCTAGAAAATTTGTGGAAGTATGTCGCAGTCTACATACAAACAACAACGCCCAGGTCATGTATAATAATCAGGCAACCGAACCTTTCCAAACCCGCACTGGAGTTAGGCAGGGATGTGTCCTGGCACCCCTACTCTTTAATTTGTTTACCACTGCTCTAACAATTATTGTTGACAACAAACTGACAGTCAGAGGAATAGGTCTCAAATACCGTTTTGATGGCGGTCTCTTTAACATAGGGCGCTTTAGAGCTTTCACGAAGACACGCACACGATTCATTTGTGATCTCCAGTATGCGGATGACTGTGCACTTTTAGCCTCTACGCCGGAAGAGCTTCAAGAACTTTTAGATGTGTATGCCCAGAGCTATAATTCCTTGGGACTTAAAATCAACATTGGAAAGACTAAGATTATGTCAACTCCTCATCAAGTGAACCAAATAGACATTACACTTAACGGAAATTCTCTTGAAGTGGTGGATCAGTTCAATTACTTAGGCAACGTTGTTAATGACAAAGCAAACATGGACAGCGAGATTCGCAATAGAATTAACGCTGCATCTAGAGCACTCTGGGGACTTAGAGAGAGAGTATTTGACAACCACGACCTTGCTTTGTCAACGAAAATGGCTGTCTACAGAGCAGTTGTCATTCCAACACTGCTATATGGATGTGAAAGCTGGGTCACTTACCGTCGTCATGTGAAAGAATTAGAACGTTTTCAGCAAAGACACCTCAGAAGTATGATGAAAATCCGTTGGTTCCATCATATATCAAACGTGGAAGTACTCAGGAGAGCAAACAGCCTTCCAATTGAGGTGCTTATTTCAAGAGCACGCCTAAGATGGGCAGGTCACATTCATCATATGCATGATAACCGCCTTCCTAAATGTACACTTTATGGTGAATTGCTAAGCGGTAGAAGAAGGCGTGGCGGTCAACGAAAGAGGTTCAAAGACGCTCTCCATGAAAATCTAAAATCCTGCGGTATTGCAGACGAGCAATGGGAACAACTTGCAGCGGACAGAATCGAATGGCGAGGGGTTGTGGCCAGCTATCAAGGAAATGTTGCTGCAAGAAGGCCGAATCCAAGACCTAACCAGGTCTATGTTTGTCCTGACTGCGGTCGACATGTGCTCTCCCGAATTGGC
Organism: Leptura quadrifasciata; assembly: GCA_963675555.1. NCBI lineage: Eukaryota > Metazoa > Arthropoda > Insecta > Coleoptera > Cerambycidae > Leptura > Leptura quadrifasciata. Next base: position 83,234,117 of record OY776679.1, on the reverse strand, counting down.
CTCTATAGCCATAGTCGTGTGCACCGTAGATGAATGGGAATTATAAGAGACTACACCTTTTACTTGCTTTTTATTGTACACAATCTATCGACTGTAACATTTTTATACTCGGACTCGAGTAACGGCTAATAATAATAATAATAAAATTGTTTAAACAATAAGTGTACGGAAAGTGTAGTGTAATATTCGGCATCGAGGTACTTTTATTATTGCAGATAGATATGCAATTATTTGAGACGAAATACATACAATGGACCAACGAACATTTTTTATTAAAACAATTTTTTAATTTGCTAAATAATTTAGGAGATATGATTTTTTTTAAATGAAGCTCATTGTTTTGGTCTACCACGCGCGCGGTCTTGTCTCTGTAGGCTATTTACACAGAATTTCGAAGCACTGCTGGTATAGTAAAAGTATTTACTATTACATACAGTGCTCGTGACAATAATTTTGTCACCTATGGCAAGTTTTATTTGATTTATCAGTTATATAAATCTGCCATCCTTTACCACAACACAATTGACATTTTATTCTTATACAACAGAAGACAATTAACAAAATAAACAAAAAAAATCTAATAATATAGACCAGGAGGAAATATAGAGAATTTCAAAAAATGTAGGTTAGCAAGATTATTGTGACGGACAGTGTACATTATTTTATTAATTTTTTTGTACGGTATAAGCAACATTTTTGTAACGTCTTTCATATGAAAGTTCATACAGATCATAAATAATGCTTACAAACAGAACAAATTATCTGTATTATTCTGTATTTAATTTAAGAACAACTACAATGAAATTAAAATATTTTTTGTCTTGACAAAATAATGGTTGTATGTATTGTAAATTCTGTGTACATAATACATGTGATATAACTAAAACTGGAGTATTATTAAGTCGTTATACAAATGATTGATGTTCTAATGCTATAATTAAGTGTATTGATGTAATAATACTATAGTATAAGTTCAGGTTAAACTAACCTTTTGACATCGGTCTTCACAAAAACAACCTATTATTCACGCCAAACCGGCCTTAGCACAACTGCAGTTTCCAATGCAATTTTGGAATTGTTTGCATTTACAAAATATGTGTCCAGGCGTTACATTTGGACGGACACTTTTTGTCATAAGTCTTGGTACTAATATATTGTCCTTCGAAACCCAACCAAAATCTTTAGAGTTGGGAAGCACTGGATTAACGCAACTTGCTGTCTTCCAAATAATTATTTGGTAGGCAGCTCTAAGAATATGCTGGTGAAATGACTCTTTAGTTGGTGGAAAATTTCGAATATCTGATTTACAAGTGTGAAATAAATGGGCTCGCAAATTGTCCAAATTACTAATGAAAAACGGTCTACCATATAAGACTTTAAAAGAAATATCGTGCAGAGTTTTAAAATTCAGCAGTATCAAATGAATTGTCGAATGGAAAATTCAATATTGACTAACTTAGGATCATTGGCATATTTTGAATACGTAAGTATTTCCTTTTCTGAAAGGAAAACTGACCGTATCGCAACCACTTAAGATGTAAGTACATAGAAAAAATTGCCCCAATTAATTTCTGACATATTCTGCGTAGTCGACAGTTTTTGTATTATGCGGTGAACAGGTATATACACATCAAATCTGTGTATCCACTACTCATTTATGTTTATTCTAGTAGCATAGTATAGTGCCATTACAAAAATATCCGTATCAGTAGCTTGTATTATTACCCGTTTGTAATTCAAATTTGATAGGTACTGAATGAACTATTGCATATCTTCAACTGTCTGCTTCGCTGTGATTTGAAAAGTGTAAGTCTGTTACAACTTTACTTTGTTTCATGGAGGAAATCGATGTACTGGCACTATCTTCGGCCATCCGTTGTCATCATAACAGAAACGTTAGTCGGTAGACTACTATGATCTGTGTAGAATTTTTCCGAAATATACTTCAATAAACGAGCTTTGTTGTTATTATTTGCAAGAAAAAGTTTCCAATGCGGAATTTTAATATTAACCTGCACCTCAAATTCATGACTCATCACAGTATATTTGCTGCGTCGAATTCGCTCCATTTCTTTGATGCAATTCCCCCACTAAAATGATCAAATCATATTCAGCGGGTTTGCTACCTATAATTATATCTGCATACTTTCCGAATAGCTCTTAAACGTTGTATAATTTTTGAATTAATGAATAAGTCATCATATCAATTATATAAACAGTTTTTTGTTCGGTCTCAGGAAGTAATACCTTCAATTCAGTCCAATTTTCTTTCAAGCATGCCTTTGTGGAATGCTTTATTGGCCTTACGCATACTATATCCAAAGAAACTCTCTACATCTAGCTGAAAGAGTAACGGTGGATAGCTAAGCCATTCACGACTAAAAACTTCTACCTTTTGAATTTCATCTAAATCTCTGGTGAAATACAAACTCCGTAGTACCATTGCTTCATCCTCATATAGTTTAGACTTCATTTCAGCAGATATAGAAGTTTTCATTTTATCGCCAAATAGTTGTATTTTTACAGGCGGTATCTTCTCGATGTTGTTCTTTTCAGCTGTCTACAAAACACTCAAACCAATAATTTTTGCATTACAAGTTTTGTAGACTTACACTACAACCATTATTTTGTCAAGACGAATATTTTAATTTAATTGTAGTTGTTCTTAAATTAAATACAGATAATTTGTTCTGTTTGTAAGCATTATTTATGATCTGTACGAAGTTTCATATGAAAGACATTACAAAAATGTTGCTTATACCTTACAAAAAAATTAATAAAATAATGTACACTGTCCGTCAAAATAATCTTGCCAACCTATATTTCTCGAAATTCTCTACATTTCCTCCTGGTGTGTATTATTCGATTTTTTTTGTTTACTTTGCTAATTGTTCTCTGCTATATAAGAATAACATGTCAATTATGTTGTGGTAAAGGATGACAGATTTATATAACTGATAAATCAAATAAAACTTGCCATAGGTGGCAAAATTATTGTGATGAGCACTGTACGTAATAATAAATACTTTTATTATAACAGCAGGCTTCGAAATCCTGTGTAAATAGCCTACAGAGGCAAGAAAGTCCGCGTGCGTGGTAGACCAAAACAATGCGCTTCATTAAAAAAAAATCATATCTCCTAAATTATTCAGCGAATTAAAAAATTGTTTTAATAAAAAATGTTCGTTGGTCTATTCTACGTATTTCGTCTCAAATAACTACACATCTATCTGCAATAATAAAAGTACCTCGATGCCGAATATTACACTACACTTTCCGAACACTTATTGTTTAAACAATTTATAGTGTTGCTTATAATGAAAATAAAGTCACTCTATTACATATGTATGAAACTACAAACATTAAGCTTTCGATTGATATAAGAATTATTAGGAAATCTTTATAAATAAGCTCGTAAATGCATGTAAATGAAATATAATGCAATATTTATGTTCCAATTTTTTTCCCAAATTATTATTTTTTTTGCAATTTTGCAATCTTGGCCGACATCGCGCCCTCTGGAATCGGATTCGGCATACAATTCTGGCTAATACCCATATTTTTTAAAATTTATACCTGCGAGTTCATACCCCATGATCGAATTCGGACCTTTAGATTCTCGACTAATAAGGGATATGATACCTTATCGGATACTTCGGATTAATTGTTCGCCATTAATTGGATTTATCTAATATCATGTAATAACTAATGCGTAAACAACCTCAATAAATTGACGTCTGCCTTTCAGACGCCATTTCAGCTGTCAAATGACGTAATATTGGAATTCCCAATAGCCGGTATCCAGAATTATAAAAAACATAACATAAACATGACAAATAATAAACAACCCCATATCTAAAGCCAGTGCTGCACAGAAGGGGTTACACTTATAGGAAACACAGACACGCATCCGTTGCTCACCAACGTATGCACTTTTGGAATTGGGGATCGAACCTAATACAGTTTTCATTTACTTCAAAATCAGATCGCACATTGTCGTTGTTTTCAAGATGTTACCTATTTAATAAACAATTTTGAGGAGGAACTTTGAACGCAAACCTACAAAAATACACAAACACACATTACATTCAAACGCACTAAATGGTTTGTAAAGTGAATAAATAGATAAATAAGACGTAACAAAGTAATCGAATTCATAATCTGAGTACAGAAGTAAGTGACAAATAGTTAATTTGAATTGCCTAAATTACAATTTGCATTTCAAATTTCAGTTCCCAAGAACAATTTCATTTACTTCCCCACGAATCATCAAGTAATCGGATCAGATATATGTCCCTCTAAATACTGTTAGATTCATTGAAATATTCCTCCTGCTACAATATTCCAGCGATATTAAAATTTAACAACCTCATTGATATTCTTTCTTTCTCACATCTAATTGTCTTAAAGAATCTGCAGTTTAGAGGGAATTTAAACAGCTTCTCAGACTTTATTTAAGGCACTTTTCCTTGCATAAGGGTTCTTTAGGCTATTACACCTTCATTTAACAGAAATTATTACAAGAGTAAAAGTTCTGGAGTTGAGATCTGTTTGAAGCAATTTGCAACTGAGCTTTTTAAACACTATTCGGTTTAACCATTTAAGTTTGCCTTCATTTAATTATTAACTGACTAGGTTACGTACTTTATATGGTGTACATACAGATTGATTGAAAATTATCCTCCAGCTTCTAATTTTTGAATAGTTTGGGTATAATTAAGTAATAGGTACCGCCGTGAGCAAAAAAATAGCACAAGTCTTATAACGGTATTTTGGTAAAATCTAGTTGTGTACATCTAAGTTTAATTTTTGTGACATTGTCAGTTTTTTTTTTATACATTTATTTAACGTCGGCCTATTTCCGCTACTGAGGCCTAACACCGACGCCTGTAGACGAGCTAACCCCAACCAGGAATTTTGCCGAACCTCTTCCCTTAACAAGAGTAGGGATCTTTTACTTGCCTAACATTTAATAGACAAGGGACCGACGGCTTTACATCCCCTCCGAAGGATGGTATATCTCCTATACAACCCTCGCCTAAGGTTGTATAGCTTCCGCGCATATACTGATATACAAGCCGCTGGAAGATGTGTGAGGCGAGAACGCGGTTTCCGTTGGAATGGTCACCCATCCAAGTACTAACTGCGCCTGTCGTTGCTTTACATCGCATACCGAAGTATGTACATAGTAAAGACGCACCTACGCTCGCTCCACATTGTCAGTTAGTTGTCATAATTTATTGCAAGTGTGCAAAAAACTAATATGCCTCATATAAGCGATTTAGTTAAATCTGGAGTTATTTCTAAAGCAGAAGATGGATGGTCAATGAGACAAATTGCACTGCGTTATAATATTGACAAAAATTCGGCGTAACATTTTAAGAAAGTGGAGAATAAACGGTACGATTAGTAGAAATCCTGGATCAGGGCGACGAAGGATATCAACTCAACAACAAGATTTGCATTTGGTAAATGTTTTAATAGAAAATCCATTTTCGTCAGTTATTCAGGCTGCTGAAGAAACGAATTTTCCTGGATCGAGTATAGTACTGGCCGCCGGCGAGTAAGAGAATCGGAGCTACGCTGTCATGCAACAGCACAGAAATGCTTACTTAAAGTTAAACATAAAGAAGCTCGAGTAGGATTTGCGCTTGAATTTTTAGCGCATGGTGTAAATTTTTGGAACAATGTAATCTTTACAGACGATAAAAACTTTCCAGTCAACACACAGTGGTCGTATTCATGTTTACCGCGCTCCGAATACTCGATTCGATAAGAAATATGTATCTAACAATTATAAAAGTGATAGATTTTCCGTCAATATGTGTGCTTGGATATCGCCACGTGGTCCTGGTGTTTTGTGGCATCTTGAGAAACGATTTAATAGTGAAACGTATATTAGGATTTTAGACAATATTATGCTTCCTTCTGTGTCGCAATTATTTCCTAATAGTGAGTTCATATTTCAACAAGACAACTGTTCCATTCATACTGCTCATACCGTAACTAAATGGTTTCAGGATAACAACCACCAATGTTCTTAACTGGCTCAGTCATAGTCCAGATCTTAACCCTGTAGAAGAAGTATGGGCACTACTCGTAAGTATCCAAAAACGAAATGTGAGACCACGGAATGCCTTAAGAATTACTGGAAATAGTAAATAATGCATGGGAAAATATTATTACTAATGATTACTGTATAAGGTTATTTAATTCTGTGCAGACAGACTTATAGAAGTTATAAATAGAAATAGCGCAATAACGAAATATTAATAGTTAAGTAGGATATCCTTTGTCCTTTGAACCAGGATTTTTACTAATCGTACCGTTTGTTCTCTACTTTCTTAAAATGTTACACATCAAATTCTTGTTAATGTTATAACGCAGTACATTTGTCTCATTAACCATGCATCATTTACTATAGCAATAACTACAGCATTAAAATAAAAAATAAATTAAAAGTGATATCTGTTTTATTTCGGCTACTCATTACATATTCAAATAGAGACAGATTTATATTAGAAAAAAAAACTTGTCCTATTTTTTTTCTGCTCACGACAGTACCACATATGATGGCGTACCACAAGTCAAAAGAAAATCAAATACCTTGCGCAACAGCTATTTAAGATTAAAATCTAATAGGTATGCTCCTAATTATTGTAGCTCCAAGTTTTTCAATAAATTACCTAATTCAATTAGATCTCTACCAGTTAATGTTTTTAAGAAATGTATTAAAAAATTCTTATTATCACAAGCCTTCAACACTATTAATGAATTTTTAGACTGTAATGTACCTGATACCATTTAACTTTAATATTTTAATGTATTTTATTTATTGTATGTCTTATGTTTTATATTTATATTTAGTTTAATTGTACATTATTCCGATAGAATGTATATAATAATAATAATAATAATAACTCTTTATTTGAAATACATACATGCACGTTACATACATATATAATATCAAAAGGGAGAAAGTATCGACAAAGTCGTTTTTCAATTCCCCCATGAAAGAAAATATACAAAAATCACGAATACCGTATACAACATAATCAGATATACTTATTAACTAAAATTAATATTGTAGTAAAAGATATAAATTCAGAAGGTAATAAAAATTTATAAGTGTAAACAAAAGACACACTATTAAAACTTTACATAAAAGAAAATTAAATTATACAAAGAGTATACACGTATACATACACAGACACATAGATACACACATATATATTCATGACTCCTGTCTCATCAGAAGTTTTTTTTAAGATTTTTTTTAAATTGATTGACAGAACACGAAGAATTTATCATGTTGTGATATTTATTTAATAAAGTTGGTGCAGTATATGACATAGAACTTTGGAATTTTGTAGTTTTGTGCTTAGGTACAGAGTATCTATTTACATATCTTAGATTGACATCATGAACGGTGGACCTAAGTTTAAGAAGCTCAGACAAATATATTAATGCATTATTTGCAATAACTTTATATAGAAGTGAACCATACAATAGAGTAAACCTAGATTCAATTTTTAAAATGGAGTTGGTTTTATAATGAGGAGTTACATGATCTCTTTTATTTATATTATAAGAAAATCTTAAGCAGCTATTTTGTACAATTTGTACTTTGTTCTTAAATTGTTTAGTTAGAAAACTATAATACACACTACTGGCGTAGTCAAAATGGCTCAGAATTAACGATTCAACTAGGGTCCATTTTGTTTTACTAGGCAAGATATGTTTATATTTATAAAGATACTTAATTTTAGAATAAGCTATCTTACATTTCGATGTTACATGTTTTTCAAAAGTGAGATTTTCATCAAAGGTTACACCAAGGTTTTTTGCATCATCACTGAAACTGATTACATTTCCATTTAAAACTATATCACAGGTCACGTTGAACTTGACTCTCGCACATAAGGTGGAACTGCCTAGGCACAAGACCTTTGTTTTAGAGGGGTTAATTACCATACCATGATTTTTTGAATATTCTGAGATGGATATTAAATTTTCATTTATTTTTTGCACTGCATCATTAGGAGATTGGGTATCACACGGCAATAAAAGTTGGACATCATCTGCATACATATGCATTTTACAGTTGGCTGTTAGCACTGTTGGAAGGTCGCTAGTGTAAATGGTGAAGAGTAAGGGGCCGAGGATACTTCCTTGCGGTACTCCTTTGGTGATTAATATATTATCCGAATATCTGTCATTCAACTTTACAATTTGAGAACGGTCAGAAAGGTAGCTGGTAAGCCATTTTAGTGCTGCTGGATGAATTTTGTAGAATTTCAATTTGGAAATAAGTAAGTCATGATTAATTACGTCAAATGCTTTACTAAAGTCTATAAGCACTAAAAGTGTTGCCTGTGATTTATCAATGCTTTGAACAATATCATTGGTGACTTTCAAGAGTGAGGTTGAGGTACTGTGATTTTTTCGGAAACCAGATTGAATATTTGGCAAAATGTTTTTACTTGTAACATGGTGTATAAGTCTATGGCTCACAATTTTCTCCAGGACTTTAGATAATGGTGGTAGTACACTAATTGGTCTAAGATGTTTTAATTCATATGCATGAGATACTTTCGGTAGTGGCGTTATAACTGATTTCTTCCATATGGCAGGAATAATAGAAGTCCGAAAAGATGTATTTATGATGTGAGTTAATGTTTCTTTGCAATATGGAAATACATATCGTAGCATTTTAAGATTTATTTCATCGGAGCCAAAGGCAAAAGATTTCACTTGATTCATAAAGATATTTTCAACCTCCCTGACACTAACATCTTCTAAGCACATTTCTGTACTAACAGTGTCATCAGTGTTATTTTGATAGAAAGTTAAAATATCGTTATTAATAGATTCCGCAAGAATATTGGCAAAAAATTGGTTGATCTCATCAGGGTTATTAATTTCATCAGATATATGGTTACGCATTTTATTGTGCACGTTCCAACTTGCAAAATCATTCCATAATTTCTTAGGATTGTTTTTATTTTTCTTTATTTGAAAAGCTATATATGCTTTTTTCTCATTTTTAATAGCCAAGGACAAGTAGTTTTTAAGATCTTTATAAAGTTGTAAATGCGTATCTGCTTTAGTTCTTTTATATTTATTGTAAGCTTTGTCTTTCAGTTTTATCATTTGTTTGATATTATCTGTGATATAAGGTCTGGAGGGATGACTGTGATATGTGGTTCTATAGGGAGCATGTATATCAAATAATGTAAGGACAGCTTTATTAAAAAAATCAACTTTTCCATCAATGGCACCAATTGAAGTTATGTGATTCCAGTCTACTGATACAGCATCTTTGGCAAACTCACTGATATTAAAAAATCGATAATCTCTGTAAGTAGATTTCCGTGGTACATTTTTACTAACAGTATAATCTAGATTACAATAAGTTAGCCTGTGGTCAGTCATATTGATAGTATCCAGTGTGCTGCATTCTAATACTTTCTCTGAAGTGGTTGTACAAATTATGTCAATGAGAGTAGCAGTATTGTCACTGATTCTGGTTGGCTCATCAAGATGTTGTTGCAAGTTAATTATATAGTTAGTTAATAATATTATTATTTACATTGTATATCTGACGTGTGTAAAACATTCTTGTTGTAAGCACCAATAAATTCTATCTATCTATCTATCTATCTATCTCTCTATCTATCTATCTATTTCCTGTATACTATCTGAATAGAACTTATTAAAATTTTCTTCTGCCGTTCCACTATACTTCCCATGATTAATATCTGTGAAAGTAACATGTTTTTGTTTCCTATCATCTCTTTTAATGTTCTCCACATTTCTGCTGTCTCCTTTATATCTATCTATGTTTTGATCATAAAATTTAGTTTTTCCACTACGTATTGTTCAAACCATCTTCTTTGTAACATTTTATAATCTTCCCAGTCTATTTCAAAAGTAGTTATACAGAATTTCCTATATGTCTTGTCTCTCATGCGTTGCACCTGCAGTACTGATTCTGTTATCCAAGCGTATTTTTTTAATTTATGTTGATTTTCTTTTAGAGCTGCTTTGTCTATTGCTGTGTGAATAATGTTCATAAAATCTACATATAAAACGTTTACGTCTATAGATGTATAATTTCAATTGGCTCCTTTTAATTCTACTATTATTTTTGAAATGGTCTCATCTCCTAAATATTTTTATGAACAGTCTCTAGTTCTTCGAGAACAGTATTAAACGTGAACTCTGTGCCAATGATTTCATGGTCACTTATCGCAGGAAAATCTCTTGGAACCTCTTTAGTATAAAATTTGTTTGTGATTTCCTTCATTACTATTTGTTTAAGGCCTGCCGCATGTACTAAGTTTCAATTAGTCTTTTGGCATCACTGTCATTCTTCAACCAATCAATGTTTAAGTCGCACATAATCGCTTATCTTATAGTTACATTTATTTTCTTTCTACGCTCCCATGGGCGCTATTCCCTCTGACTTATGTAGACTGCTTTGTGCGATAACACGAATAAACAACAATAATTATTATTATTGCGTAAATAAGGCTGACTTGTAGGAGATTTAAGTGGTTGTAAAGTGAGGTTATGTCGTTATATCACTAAACATTAAACTAATGGACATTAAGTATACGGCCAACACTCTAGAAGAATAAGTACATACCTGAGCCACACATTTATTATATTATACATAAAACTTGGATGACAGAGAATGTGTTAGGTGGCAATAGTAAAGTTAACTGGAACTTGACAGTTTAGTAAATGAAACTTACAAAACAATAATTTTCGTGTAATTACATTTTGTTACCTCAAGCCCCGGTTAGTCTACGTCCCTGTCCAGGGGTTGGCGCGAGGACCTACGAAGGTCACTTGACTGAAGCACCATCAGAGAGCTCTGGAGGGTCGTGACGTCACAAACAGAGCGCGCTATAGTAAAACTTTAGACGCCGAGGGTGCTTCAAAGGCGGACTTGCACATTTTCTCTCATACCGTCTCGCTCTGCCAATGTCTTCTCGAGTTCGTCAAACTAAATGTTAAGTTTAAGACATTTAGAGGTTTAGAGCGAAAGCATTAATTACAGGATATTGTCACGTGAATCGAAAATTAAAATAACGAATTTCCTACTTTTGTTGCGCCAAGAAGATAGCAGATAGCGCATGGTGTTTGAAGATAATATTTTCTAAAACATAAATTTGAAATGTTTCATATGAATAAATGAAACTATTTCTATATTTCTTTTCAAACTTCCTGGACTATATACTGCAATGAATATAATAATGAATTTTCTTATTTTATTCGGTTTTCAGATACTGGAATTATATTCAGAGTTATAGTATTTTACCTTTCACTCGTTTTTATTAATAACATTTGGCAGTGGAAAATACTTTGAGAGGAATTTTTCCACTATACCCGGATATTGGGTGTGTGTCCCTTGTCTCTAAATGTGTAGCCCTCTCCCACACAAGGCTCTTCTAGAGCCTTCAAGATAAAGGGGGTCGTAATTATCTGTGGTGTTATTTATTATTATTTTATTTATTTATTTAGAGGTCCACGTTATGCTGTTATGTTAATATTGGAATCCAATGTTAGTGTATGGATAGCCAATACGCATTGTCAGTATTTTGGCGATTATATCTACACCTATTGATATTATATAAAGATACTTATTCAATCAAGCAAGTATCCTCAATGATTTAACTTCAAAATAAAAAAATTGAATTTGCAACAAACTTAAAAATGTTTCTTTACATATAACATATAGATCTGAAACCAAATTAAATCTTTTTGGCACACGAAAATTCAAAGAAAACCATATGTGTAATATACTTAAAGTAATCAGTTATGATGGCTTTAAATCAACAAATGGATCAGAAATGGTACAAATGTTTGTTGAATTATTTAAACTGGTGTATATAGAACACATAATTTCCATTAAACTTAAGTAATGTGCAGAGATCTCCATTATTTGTAATTTGTGCAGTGTGTACAGTTTTCGAAAAACAGAATAGAATAGAATTTTATTCATGCTATACTTACATTAATAATGTTTGCATACGTCATAAAAGTAGTATGAAATATAAAAGTGTAAATATAAAAACATAAAAAATAAAAACAATGTAAAAGACGCAAAATTAATAAATACACAATAATATAAAAAAACAGTATTACAACTATAGAAAAATAAATATATACGCATATACAAATATATATATATACACACACATGTATACAAACACTCACATACATATATATAAAATTGTCAAAAATCCAACAACAGTTAATATACAAGTTATTAGACAGACGATAAATTAGATAAGATGTCAAAATATTCAAAATATTCGTCATATGTATAAAACGCATTTTGCAAAAGAATATGTTTTATTTTTTGTTTAAACATGCTTACACTCATATCGACATTTTTTATGTTATTAGGTAACACGTTGAAAAATTTAAATGATTGATATAAGAAAAAGTTTTGCGATTTGCTCAGTCTATATTTTGGTAATCTTAAGTTTGTTTTCGTTCTAGTATTGTGGTAGTGTATGTCCTCCTGCTTGGTAACTTTGTTGTCACTTTTTAATTTTTTAATATTACACAAACATTCATATATGAAACATGATGGCAGGGTTAAAATATGAAGACTTTTGAAGAGCGGTTTACAATCATCATATTTAACATCCGCCATTATTCTTACGACTTTTTTTTTGTAATTTAAAATTTCTATTTAAATGGCATGATGATCCCCATACTATCACTCCATATGCCATTATACTATGGAAAATTGCAAAACAAGCCACTCTTAAGCAATCTTTTGTTATTTTATTACTAAGTTGCCTTAATACATAAATGGAAGTTGATAGCCGTTTTGACAAGTTTTGAATATGGGATAAAAAAATTTAATGACGTATCCAAATACACACCGAGGGGTTTAATAGGTTCAATATATGCTTCATTATTTTTTGTTGAAAAATGTAAGGTTTTGGTTTTATTATCATTTATAGTAAGATAATTACTCCTCGACCAATATTCAATTAGATTATCGGATTCTTTACTACTAATACACAAAAGGGTGTCCCTTAGCAAAAATGTGGCATCGTCAGCATATATTATTGGTAGTACTTCAGGAGTCAAATTGAATGACAGATCATTAATATAGATGATAAACATCAAAGGCCCTAGGACAGACCCCTGTGGTACCCCGTAATTCACATTTGAAAGTTTGGACACTTTACCGTTAAATTTAATACATTGTTGACGGTCTGCAAGATAAGACGTAAATATACTTAAGGCATTTCCTCTGATCCCATAATAATCTAATTTTTGAATCAAAACACTATGGCTGACAGTATCAAACGGAGCGTAGTACAAGCTTCAACAACTAATTTTTCGCCAGATATTACAGTGTTGTCTACCTTTCTTTATATGCACTGATTGTTTTGGTTTTGTCAATTTTTTCATTGACCAACTACCATAACTTTTTATTTTTGTTATCGGAGTTGTCAATTAGATTATCATGGTGTTGCCTTTTTGGCAATGTACTTTCTTTTGAATCTTAATACTGATTGTGCAAGTTTGGGTCAGTACATTGACTTCTTAGCCAATTTAGGTATTTTAGTTCATTCATTTTATATAACAAACCACTGAAAAAACTTGATTTTCATTATTATTATTACACAATTGAATACTTTTTAAAAGGTGAGAGGTGATGAAACGCCAGTGAAAATGATCTTAAAATTGACTGAATACCTGATTCACATCGCGAGAAAAGTTTATGTGTTCTCTTTTAAATAAACATTTAAATTTTGATATAGATTTAGCATTAAGTTTTCGGTGGTTAATATACTTGAATTCGGAAGAATTACAAATTGGCCCAGAAGTACTCCATAAGACAAATTGTGCTGCATGGTCTCAGATACCCGGTTCGAATATTTCACAGTTTACCACAATTCAATTCGTTATTCTGCTGTGTATCGTTGTGGAGCCTGTTCTCCAGTTCTAAGCATTGATTGATTAACTAGGGACGAGAGCGCTTGTAGGAAGTTAAAAGATCGTTTAATTTTTTGCTGCTAGTATTATAACTTAAGTTATCAATATTTAACTCGCCACACATTATTTTTAGTGTTGAAGATACTCCTGGGCGTATATGGGAGCTGTTTTTTTAAAAAAATATGGTTTAAGAAACTAAAAAAATACGCTTAAATAGCAAACCGAACTAAAGAGTAAAAAATAATGTTTAAATATTAAGATTTTGTTCAACAGCGATAGAAAGTTCACTAACTCAGTGTAATTAAATGATTTTTAATAAGTTTAAAATAAAAATGAAGTGATTGAAAAAATATATATATTTTATTGTAAAAAGCGTGGGGGCTTGATATCAGTTGTTATAGATATATTATTGGTAGCTTCTGATAAAAGTAGAATTATAAAAATATAGTAAAAGGCACCCCAAAATCATTTAATTATATTGAGTTAGTAGACTTTCTATCGCTGTTGAACAGAACCTTAATATTTAAACATTATTTTTTACTTTTTAGTTCGGTTTGCTATTATAGCGTGTTTTTTTTTGTTTTTTAAACTATAATTTTTTTTCTGTTGTAGTTCCATTTTTTATTGTTGTTACCATGAGTAATGGAAAATTAAACGGTCAACCCTCCCAGAGGTCCGATAGAAGGGTAAGGCTCTTATCCAACAGGGTGTGCCCGGTTTCCTGAGGTTGACGCTAGCGACATGACATTTTTAGTCATCTTGAATATGCGCTAGTAGGACATAATTAATATTACATCATAATGTATGTATTAAAGTTGGAACTAGCGTTTAACAAGGGCTTATACACGACAAATACGTTACAGACAATTCCAAAGTTACGTATATGTACTCTGATATGCAATGATCACAAACTGTACCGCGGTTGCTTAACTCTCGTCGAGCGCTGGGTGTTGCTTATATAATAATACAAGAAACGTCCAAAACTCATACCGTTTTTTGCGCTCTGCCGTATTAGCTTAAGCGAGGGCGGAACAAATAAACAAACATACAGATGAAGCTAATAAAATAATAATAAAATAATAAAATATGTATTAATAACTGTGACGCCTTCGGCAAAATTTCGACACAATAGACTAGTCATATTTTTCATTTTATCCTGACGATTCTGGTGAGGATATTAGGACAGAGTTGTCAAACTATTGTACTGTCATCGGTCCTTGATAAGTGTGCAAAGTTTCAGTTTAATCTGACGTTTTGAAGTGGGTGAGAATCACGTTCAAAGATTCCGTTACAAACACTCAAAGACATACAGGTGAAGCTAATAAAAGCGTGTTAAAAACGTTGCGAGTATTTCGTGACATGCAACATACTCGGGATTTGCATATGTTACAAGGTCTGTGGAGGCTGGAAGGCAAGGTCGCGGAATACGGAGGATAAAGTTATTTATAGGATGACTAAACGCTGACTGTGAAATTAGGTGCGTATTTATTGCAGACAATATTCGAATAAACAGTTGCTAAATATAGAGTATTATACTGGGTGATGCTTAAGACATATAACGAATTATAATATATAAAGTGCCTAACAAAAAAAAATTTTACATATAATAATAATAATAAATGACAAGTTGATGGAATAATGTATATAAATTATAGTGAATGTAAAATAAATACTCAATTACAAATAAATTGTAGTATTGACTTAATCCGAATTAATGGGAGGACTTATGCGCAAATCTTGGGTCTTCGTGTGTACTGTGTTTCTCTTTTTTTATCATATCGAACTAATTAAGCACTGTACTATAGTAAACAAAAAGTTGTGTCTGGTATTTTCGATACGCCTAAGACACTTGTGTAGGTTGCAAGATCTGTGATTTTTTTAAAAATCTTTTAAAATCCGAATAATTATTTTATCCAGAACCACAAAAAATATATTAATACCCTCTTGAGGAAGCATGTAGACTGCTAAAAGTAAGTGAATAAGATTGATTTTACTTGATAAACATTGAATGTTAATGTGTCTTAATATGAAAATAACATCAAGTATATTCATATTAACTTCTATCTCATCTTATGTAATAACCCCAATTAAAGTCAACTTATCGTTGTTTTATTCTCTCGAAAGAGAAAATTCGGTACTTCAATCGCATATGGCCAGATTTCTGGATTTAGAAGCGTTTCTTTAATATCCCAATTTACTACAATTCTGGCTGAGTTGAGTTGCCCAAGTTTTTCATCTGTTGGCGCACATAATGTCTACCAAGGTATACGTCTTCAAGGAAGGAAATTGGATTTTCCTTCGTAAAGGATGTTTTATATCTGGAAACGAATAGCCGTTCCTTTTAAGGTACTGCAACATCATCCTGTAGAACGTTATCATTTTTAATTCTCCTGGTTACCTCCTTTATAGGAATCAATAGATTCTCTACAACAACGAAGATTTATAAATGAAGTATGCAGTAACTGAAATGAGAGAATTTTTTTACTTTACGTTAACAAGGGATAATTTTATTTGTTAATATTTTGCTTGAGATACCAAGAACAAATTTCAATAATAAAACTGTAATTTCATGACAATTTTTAAGGATTTCGACTCCTCTGTAGAGTGTGGTTCGATATTCAAAAAAATTTTAAAAAATGTATTTAAATACTCTAGATGTCAGGAATAATGTACTTGTGTATACTGCAAATATTCAGTTCTATAATAAATTCCACGCCTCTGCTCATATCAAACGATCGATTTGTGATACTTAGGTAGTATTCTAGATTATGCTCTACCACCATTGTTTTATATGCGATCCCGTACACAACAAGATATTTAAACTTTAGAACGACCTTTTGACAACTTGAAGAAGAATAATACAGCAGCTTTTCAGCTAATTTATGCTTTCTTAAAAGGAAGAGGAGTGCGTGCTTTTAATGCGGGTGGAGATAGATATTTCACTCGGCAGCTGCAACGCGCCTCGCCGTTTCATTCACTATTTATTCATCCCCATATCTAACAAAGGTACGAACCAACACTTTGATGTTCAAAAATAGTCGAAAAAGTATGTACATTTAAAACTGGTGGCAATGGGAAGTCATATATTCAAACATTCGTATGTTAGAAACTAATTTCTTCTTCTGACCTTATATTTATAATATTTACATTAGCTCAGTTTTAATTTTGTTTACAACAATGTTACAGGCAGAATTCGTTTTAGAACGTACAACTGAGCACACGCAGCTCGGAGCTATTTTATAATACATGCAATAAGTTCGTTGCTTTATAATGTTGAAATTTCTTCGCATGCGATAAGTACAAAACTGCTACAGATTCACTTGTTAAAAACATCTCTTCATACTGCGATATGATGGCTCCGTTCAACGTAGTTAGTTTACTTGTTATAGGTAGTAAGAAAATGTATCAACTGATACATTCATTGATTCTTTGATAGATGTTAATATCACACTATAGGTAGCTGTGTTTTCCTCTTGTTTTAACCTTACGTTTTTACCTACCCTACCGTGGTCTATTTTTATGTCAAACTTAATGTCCTGACGGACCCCTGGACGAGAAGCGTGTTTTCCTGTATTTTCTTTCGTTACTTTTCTTCACTACCTTTCTCCATTTTGTTTAGGTTAGATAATTTTAACATAAGTGTGACTGGCTGCATGGTTTTCGACCCAGCCATAAAAAAAATAGTGTTGAAATATTAGTTTTAATGACCCCTAACTTTGTTATGTAATAAATACCCCACAGAAACACTTAAATAATTTCTATCTAGGAACGTATAGTCCAAATAAGGACTTCCCTACACTCAAAAAACGCAACAAAAACTTTATGACGTAATTAAATCGCCGCGGGCCATGACGCCCATGCCTGTCATCCAACGACCCGACGCACATTAAAAAATTATAAAGGTAAGCGAGTTAATTTGCGAGCAGCAGTACAAAAAGTACCGGTATTTTAATGAGGTCGTAAAGTTTTTGTTACGTTTTTTATTTGCCGGGAACTATTTACTTCAACTATACATATTCTCACGTCTACTAAAGCTGTCAACCAGTCTTGAGCCGTAGGTAAAGTATAATGTAAGTGTCCTTTTTTCTAAACTGGCCACAACTTCTTCAACCCGATATAACAACTCTTTTCACAAATGGGATTCAAGTTAAATCTAAACTCGTCAATAGCGCATTGTTGCCAAAATTGTAATAAAGGATTCTTTCAAGGAACGTATAAAGATTTCTTTCGGTATAATAATAATAGTTCAAAATTAATTCATTCAAAGAATTATTGTCAATAACTCCAAAAATCAAATCGATTCAAACTTTGCCCATACATCAAGCAGTTCCTCATTTTAAGGCCGAAACATTCATATAATTTTAATTTCCAAATTTTCACATTTTATGATGCAATGTTGCGCAATCGAATCGAGATTAATGTCGGGGGATCTTTCCAGAACTGTGCGAACTTAAGTCACCGACGAAACATATAAAAGGCCGAGCTCAGCGCTCTCAAAGGGAGTTCAAATAAAAAGTCCAGTTCGATACGTACGCCGCGAACGTTATCTCTATAACCGTGCCACTGCACGGCTTTTCTTAGCTGTCCCGAGTAATTTTTTACTGGTTTAAAGCTCGTGCTTTAAACCATTTTGCCATTTAACAAAAAGGTGAAGTTCGAACAGTCCACCGCGCTCGTTCAACGTATCAACTCCTGTCCCTAGCGACTTAATCTATCATTACTCAGTCCGCCGCGACCATTTAACCACAACATCCTAACGAGTAACGCGCCTTAGCTGCAAAAAAGTCCTTGCTAAAATCCAACTGTAAACTAAGTAAACAAAATAAATCGTTTTCCATTTTGTAAATATTTTAAATACACTATTAATAAAAATATAAAATATAGGAATTATAATATTCCAACCTATCTGCAAGTGCCTTATATAAATAAGGACTCAACAAATTAAACCAAAACAGCTATTCCCCCTTACGAGCGCTGAATTATATGGTAAGATTTGCGTATTTTGTCTAAACACAGTTAGCAAAATATAGGAATTATAATATTCCAACTTATTATATTTTTATAAAATTTCCTTCTGCTATAAAATTGCTTATTCAGTGATGATTATCAATTTTATGTTCGATTTGGATTGTTTCGAGACTAGTTACGCTCTACTGCGGTGGAACTTAACAGTGTCTATGAGATGCGAACTCCAGGTATTGAAGGTATCACTTGCACTGCATTGACGAGACCCAAAACTAGGTCGAAACTGGTCTGCAGTTAGTGACATCCTGAGATGAAGGAGGCCTCGCATCTTCCTCGTAGAATTTTCGAGCATTCCAAATCATTGTATTTTAGTGCTAACTGTGTTTAGACAAAATACGCAAATTTTACCGTAAATTCAGCGCTCGTAAGGAGGAATAGCTGTTTTGGTTTAATTTGTTGAGTCCTTATTTATATAAGGCACTTGCAGATAGGTTGGAATATTATAATTCCTATATTTTATATTTTTATAAAATTTCCTTCTGCTATAAAAAAGACACTATTAATATCCTAGCTTTTGGAAAAAGTGACTTTCATTCCATTGGCACTCGCCTACATCTAAGAGCGCCTACCCTAGCAGAGACTCTTTCTCTGAATATTTTATTTATTTATTTTAAACACATATCCAACAGGCGGAAGCCCAATTACAGAATACGGAGGTAAACTAAATATAAAATGTAACAATAGAAAATAGCACGAATAAAATGACTAACAATAAAAAAAAGAAAAAGAACCATAAATATGACAATAAAAGAAACAAAATGGAAATAATCTTACAAATCGAAAAGGAGAATAGATAACATACATTTAAAAATAACATATATGTATATGTGAATATATAAATAACTACGATAACTATCATCTGATATAAAGGAGATGCCTTAAGAGCATTGGTGTTAGCTGCAGGGAGATTAAAAATGTTGTTGTGCCGCGCTGAGATCCTTGGCACCCTTATATAAATCAGACTTAAAATAACCGGACAGTCCAAAATGTGATTAACAATTTTATATAAGAATATGATTAGCTGTATTGATCTCCGTTTTGACAGTTCTGTAAGGTCAAATCGCATTAATAACAGTTCATGCGGGAACCGTGGGTATGCACCATCTAATATATACACTTCAGATTTTAAAAATCGTCTTTGAACTCTTTCAAATGTCCCAATGTGAGTAACATAGATTGAGTTCCAGACTATTGATGCGTATTCTAATTTCGATCTTACAAAGGCTAGATACAGCAATCGAAGTTTAAACTTATTAGAAAAGCCTTTTGAGTTTTTAATGACAAAACCTAAATATTTAAATGCTGATGACACAATAATTTCGATGTGTTTTAAAAATGTTAGTTTAGGATCAAATATTACTCCCAGATCTTTTATGTGGTCAGGCCTGCTCAATATCTTCCAATGTATCTTCCAATTTATAGCTGAATTCAATAGGATTTTTTTTCCTTGTGAATGATGAAGTTACATTTAGATGCATTAAGTGGTTAGTTGTATTGTGTACACCATGAGTTTATTTCATTAAGTGCATCCTGCAAGAGTTCACGATCTTCATTCTTCAATTTTATTTCGTGCATTAACTTAAGATCATCTGCATGGATTAAATAATGTACATGTAAGTCTGTCACAATATCATTAATATTATATGACAAACAGGAGAGATCCAAGAGTCGAACCCTGTGGTATCCCGGACAACTGCAAGAATGTTTGTGCCTTGTAGCCGCGGTATTGAACAAACTGATATATGTCTTTTAAATAAGACGAAAAAAGCTGCACAAGAGGATTAGATAGTCCGAAAGAATTTAACTTGTTCAATAAGATTCCGTGGTCGAGTCGATTGAATGCCTTAGCAAAATCAGTATATATAATGTCTACTTGGCTTTGTTGGTCTAATTTTTCACTAATGAACTGGGATTTGCACACAAGGTTCGTTACTGTCGACCTAACCTTCATTAGTAGGATGATTTCTAATAACTTGGCGAAATTGCAAATAATAGTTATAGGCCTATAATATGTCAACTCATTCTTATTGCCTTTCTTATAAATTGGACACACTCTAGACAATTTCCACAGCTCAGGAAAACACGATGTTTTTAAAATTAAATTAAAGATTACAGCTAGAGAGGCAGCAAGAACAGACGCACAATCCTTGATTAAAAAACTCGGTATCAAGTCTGATCCCATAGTACTATTTGCTTTAGTTTATTTAATAGCGTTACCAACTTACGAAATAGAAGGGATATCCAACGTATTAACATTTTCATCAGGTAACATATAGCCATTAGCACTAGGATGTACAAATGATTCAGAAAAATAGTTGGCAAAGCTATGAACCATGAGTTGAGGATCCTCTATATCCTCCCCATTATACGTAAGTATTGCAGGGATAGTGGAAACATTGTTTTTAGAGAATATATAGTACCAAAATTTATTCGGATTATTTTTTATATAATTTTCAATACATTTCAAGTAAACCTTGTGTTGTGTTATAAAGAATTTGCATTATCAACCTAGGGACACCTTCCCTAGCAGGGCTAACTTCCCTGAATATAAAGTAGGCATCATCAGGGGCTCTTGCTGTCCAAAATCTTAAAACGATATCAAAAACCTAAGTGACTACGCCAAAGCTGGGCACAAATAAATTCTCTCTACACAAAACAAATTCCTGATCTCTCTCACGAACTCGACCCAAAGGGAAAACGCCCTAAGATACAATGCAGCTCGACACTGGTGCTTCTGCAAACCCCTGGAGTCGGTACTGGCGCCCTCATACCTTCTAAAAAATTCGTACCGAGCTCCTGACGACGGACGTCCGCCATAAGGGGGAAATCTACATCAACCCAACGCGAGTCCTATCGACAGTACCGCACTTTGTAGATTCTCTTGTTTTTAATTTGCCGATAAAAAGTCATTCTTTATTATATATTGTCTTTTGCTTATCTTAGGAGGCCATAAACAATCATCAAACTTAAGATAAATTATACAGGGTATTCTAAAAATTGGAAAGTAAGACATCAACTTTAAGCAAACTACCTTTATAAAAAAAAATTAATGAACATTTTGTTTGCCAAAGTTCTTTCAATTATAGAGAAAAGTTTAAGTACGCGTTTTAGTTGCAAAATAAGGGAAAACCTCTTTTCAAATAACATTTTATTCAATTAAATTGAACATTAATTTACCATTGCAACCATAAATGTAATCTCATGTGTATAAAGAATTTGGAAAAACGATTAGAAAAATATATACTAGTAGGAGATCTACATGTAGAATAATGTTCAACTTAATTGAATAAAATGTTATTTATATAATGTAAAAAAGTCAGATTTAAGCGGGAGACTTTTCGCCTCGAGCGCTGCACTTCCTATAGTTCCGATGCCTACGAGCTAGTCCAATATTTAACAAAGTCGCAAACAGCTTTTAACTTCTTGTCGATCGCTTTGTGTATTCGGAAGTTAAATCCACATTAAACCACGATATACCTTTGGCAAAATTAATATCGATTAAGTTTGCGGAGAAGGGGTGAAATTTAACAACAATAAGGTCGCAGACGCGTAAGAAATGGCCTGGCGTAAGTCAGGTGAGAAATTAGATCAATTATTATAGAGATTTAAAATATACCTTTATTCAATCTCTCCATTTCGCACTTCGCAGTCGTCTTACAAGCGGAACAAAATTGGGAAAAATCCTCAACTAATTGATTTCATTAAAATCTATAAAGCGTGCGATTATAATTTGATTTTGCATTTGTGCGCTGCTAATGTGTTAAGTGACGTCTACTCAGTGCGCAAAATAAAGGAATATGTAAAATAAATATCATTTTATCCTAAATCGACTATTTCCAGGCGAGTTATGCAATGTGTACTATTTTACGTAGTTGTGAAGCAGATAACACCACCAAACCACTGTTTTGTTAAAATAAAATTATAAAAATCCCGTGTAAAAATCATTCAAAATAATTATTAGGATTAATTTTCAAATAACTGTAGGAGATCTAAATTTGTTTGGGTTACGGGGACGGGACCTTACAGTTTATAGTGGAATCCGAACCACTTCTTGGAGAAAATTGTTAGGTATGCTACCTACTATGCCTTTGAACAACGCTAATCATAAATCGCTTTTATATTAAGTGTAATACTGAGTGACAATGAAAGACGATGCATTTTATCTTTAAAAAAATAGGTTACATTTTTTATTGAAACGTCCAAATTTATACAGGGAGGTACTTAATGATTTAAAACTGCTTTTCAAATCTTTCGAGACTCATCGACTTGTAAAACCGAACGATATGAATACAACATTTGTATCAATTACATACGAACCCCGATTTAGCCAGAGTAAGAGCATAGATATGATAATTGTTCATCTGTCTAGATATATATAAATTACAACAACTTTTAGGCAACTCAAAGAATAACATTGAGTTAAAACGAAAGTTCCGGGATTTACCAAATCAGTTGTAAAGATTGTAATTTGAGTTATGTTGGACAATCAATGCGTACAATTATAACTAGATTCAAGAAACATATGGCCCATCTCAAATGTAAAACAGCATAATAATTAATAACTTAAGATTAATTAGGAACGTAATGAATAATAGACAGCTGGATGCATTTGATAGCTTAGAAATTGAAAAATGTAAAAATAGTGTGAAAGGGCCTATCCCAAATAGTTCACTTTATTGATTAGTAAGTTACGGTTCGTCGATTACATCTAGAATTTAGGTAGAGGTAGGGATAATATCGGATGATTTAAATTCGTTGAACTATGACGTTAATTAACTTTAAATTTGGGATACTTTGTTAGTCTTACTTAGTTCTAATTATGTCCTGATGAGGCAAACATGATTAGCGAAACGCGCGTTGAGCAGTATATTCGAGCGTAATGCTTAAGTATTTTGATGTTCGTGGAAACTACGTCTGGCTAGGCTGGTTAGGAAGAAAAAACATTGTATTTTCCAAAGAAATAAACGAAATTCATGAAACGCAGATGGTTAAGGGCATTCTGGGCCACTCTTACTTCTACTTGAATAATATTGGGTTGTGGGACTTTAAAGTGTCTATATATTTACCCTATAATAATTTCATGACAAAAGAGAACTAGGGTTAGTATAGTCGGGTGTATATTTACTGGGCAGTCAAAAAACGCAACAAAAGCGTTACGACCTCATTAAAATACCGTTACACTCTCACTATCTCGTAAATTGAATCACTTATCTTTATGGGTTTTTCATGTATTTTGGCTTATTGATAAGACCATGACGAATGGTTCACCGGCTTCAGGCTTCTGAGGCTACAGGTTTTGTGCACCATACGGGTTCCCAAATACTGTCACATTTTTTCCATGCAAAATCTGATGGAGCTGGAAGGTGCTGTACCCGCTGAAGCGACTGTCTCCATATTTGGCTTTGAAGGGAAGCGCACTTGGCAAGCTGTTCTAGAGCATCTCTTGTTGGTGGAATCGATTCCAGCTGATTATCGTTTTTGGTAAATAGCACTCTCCGGTATTCATTCACAGTGTCACAAGACACGGTTCTGGGAAAATAAAACAGTTTCCATTACTTTTCAACATCTACAGGGCTGTGAGTGTTTCTGTAGCTCCATGACACTATAGCCAGGCATTAATAGCCGTGAGCTTTCCAATTTCATGGAAAAAAGATAAGTATCGCATCCGGTAACTACGTGAAATCCTATTATCGACTGAGATTTTTCAGGACCTGGGATCAAAATTAATACATCTTACCAACCGTGTTCTAAAATGAGTAACATATAGACTATATGTGGTGACTTATCAAACACTCTTGTAAGTTATTAGGCAGATAAAAATTTGGCGTGCTTTCCCGTGCCACAGTGCACCCAAAGCTCATTAAGTTTAGGCAAGTGTTGCATACAAAAAACCGCAAGCATCCGTTCATCCGTATTGCATGTCCGTATTATATTTTTTTTCACAGCCATTAGTCACAGCGTCTGCCAGATGAACAAATAAACATATATCCACCTCCTCGTGGATGCATGGCATCAGAGAGGAACAATCAGCATCGTGCGGGCTTTTAATGACATTCTCTTCCAAAGTGGAAAAAAATGTTTTTCCTGAAATGTTTAAATCGGCAATGCCGGTGGCAAGCGGTGAAACAGTGCCGTCTTGTTGTCAGTGTGCCTGAAAAAATTTGCTTTCTTGTGAGTTAGGAAATGCATTTGCGCTGCCTTATTTATTATTTATATTCGGGTGTATGTCGCTGAGAGAGTAGCACACGTTTCTGTCGCTCCTAGCAATCAGTTTAAAAACTAAGTAATTATCAATAATTTAAACATAAAAAAGTAATTAGTCAATCTCTTTAAGTGCCTATCAGTGTATAATAAGTGCATTATGGCTCCCAAAAATCCTCAAAACATGAAATCCTTAATACGTGAAACTATAAAGGAATTATTTGAAAACGACGAATTTATGGCAGTAATTCTAAAGAAGGTCAATGATAAGATACAAGTTTTAGAAAAAAAGGTAAATAGTTGCGAGGAAAAAATTGTAGAAATGGAATCACAACTCGAAGTTCTCAAGCAGAATGAAAAAACTAATAATTTATGTATGTATGGATTAGTGGAAGAAGAACATGAAAGTCTTAAAGGTAAAGTAATAAGAATATTTAAAGATAAGATGAACATCGATCTGCGAGAAGAAGAAATAAGGAACTGTTATAGAATAGGTAACAATCGGATAAGAGGGAGACCGGTTATAATAAAGTTTAATCAATTATACCAGAGAAATTTAATTATAAAAAACTGTAGTAAATTAAAGGGCTCCAACCTGGGCATAATGGAGGATTTGACAAATCGAAGATTAAACTTGTTAAAAGAAGCTAAGGAGAAATTTGGCAAAAAGAATGCATATACATTTCATGGAAACATTTATGTAATGAAACCTGATAACACTAAAGTGAGAGTTAACAACACAATGGAACTTAATTTACTGAACATTTAACAGAAATAATTTAAAAGGTTATAATTAAATTGTCGAATATCTCGTATACCATGTTTCTTATATATAATTTATCATAAAAAAGTTATTTTGTTTCATACGTTTATCACTAGAATATTTTTATATTTCTAGTTTAGCGATAAGTTTTTGCTACATTATTTTGTTGGACTAAGATATCCATTTATTGATAATTCGCATTTGATTGCTACTGTTTTTATTTTTCTTTTATTCTTTCTTTTTGTTTAATGGATATATTTGAATTTAATCGTGATTTAGAAAATGATAATAATATAAAAACTTTTATAGTTAAGGATCATAATAATTCGATCATAAAAAACAAAGTCTCTAAATCTACCTTAAACATTATACATTTAAATATTCGTAGCATTAATAAAAACATAGATAATTTTATGGTTTTACTGGAAAGCCTAAAAACGGAATTTCATATAATTATTTTATCTGAATCTTGGAGAATAACTTGCATTGAAAACTTTAACATCAAAGGTTACAACATATTCTATTCAGAAGGAAGCTATAACCAAAATGATGGTTTGGTTATATATGTAAAAAGTGGACTATATATTTTCAATTTTAAGTGTACTAAATTTACAGAAAACACATTTATCAATCTTAATTTCCAAATTTATGACACACTTTTTAATATTACATCTGTATATCGATTACCCTCAACTAATGAAATACAATTTTTACATGAACTGCAACAAATTTTAACAACTACTGAAAATAAAGACACAATCCATATTCTAATAGGTGATATAAATATTGATATTATAAATAATAAACCCGACGCAATAAAAGATGAATATTTAAATATTACGGCCCAAAATGGTTTTCTACCATTTATTAATGAAATCACAAGGCCATCTTCTTCAAGTTGCTTAGATCACATCTTTATAAAAATGCCAAAATCAATAAAAAACGTTAAATCGATACCAATTATCTTACAAAATTATACAACTGATCATTACCCTATAATTTTAAAGGTTGAAAAGGACTCTAATAAATCTAGCTGTAAGATAAATTCACAATCAACATTTTATATAAATTATAACAATTTAAAAGAATTAATTTCGAAAGAATGTTGGGATGAATTATATCTATTAAAAGACGTAAATGTTGCTTTTGAGTTTTTCAAAGATAAGCTGTTGTATTATATACATAAATGTACAAAAAATTTTCAAATTAAATCTAACGAAAAAAAGATCAAACCATGGATTACCAGCGGGCTAGTAATTTCAATAAGAAATAGGGATAAACTTAAATTACAATTAAATAGAGATAGAAATAATTTAATACTTGCGCAAGAGTATAAAAGATATAGAAATAAAGTTAACGAACTTCTCAAAAAAACAAAAAGAGAATTTTATTGTAACAAAATTGCAGAAAACAAAAATAATATAAGAAAAATTTGGGAAATAATAAAAGATGGTCTAAATGAAAATACTAACAACTGCCAAACATTAATGTTAAAACATGATAATCAAATTATCATAAATGAAAATCAAATTGCAGAAACATTCAATGATTATTTTATAAATATTGGAAAGGAAATGGCAGATAAAATAAAAGTAGATAAAAAGTTAAATGATAGAGATATTTCTTACAATAACATGTTTCTTAATCCAGTAAGCGAGGATGAAATTTTAAGGAATATTAATAATCTGAAAAACAATGCTGCCTCTGGTTATGATAAAATATCAGCAATAACATTAAAAAAAATTGGCGCATATATAGCAAAACCATTAAATTATATCTTTAATCTATGTTTTGAGGAAGGAATATTTCCATCCGATTTAAAAGTAAGTATAGTTACTCCCATTTACAAGAAAGATGACAGGACTGTAGTAGGTAATTATAGACCAATCTCCGTAATTAATAATTTGGGCAAAATCTTGGAAATGTGTATCAAGAGTAGATTGGTGGAACACTTAAACTATAACAAAATATTATCTAATAAGCAGTATGGTTTTCAAGATAAAAAAAGTACAGAAGATGCAATATACGAGGTCACCCAAACACTATATAATTCAATTGAAAATAATAAAAAACAAATAGCGGTATTTTTAGACTTGGCCAAGGCCTTTGATACTGTGTCACATAGTAAATTAATAGAGAAACTTGATAATTATGGTATTAGAGGTGTACCTAATAAACTATTTGCTAGTTATCTCAAATCCAGGAGACAATGTGTAAAAATTCGGAATCAAAATAGTTCTTTAAGGGAAATAAATATGGGCATACTTCAAGGGACTGTCCTTGGACCGCTCCTATTCATCATTTACGTCAATGAAATGCTATTTCTAAACATCAATAGTAAAATTATTGCATATGCCGATGACACTGTTCTTCTGGTTGAAGGAGATACCTGGCAAAATGCTATGGAAAAAACCGTAACTGAATTCGCAACATTGCAGCAATGGCTCTCAGAAAATTTATTGACAATTAATCTTGATAAAACAAAATTTATATGTTTCAGCATTTATGATGAGAAATTCACCAAATATTAATACATTAAAAGTACATACTGTTAATTGTCTCTTACAAAATAAAACCAATTGTGACTGTACTGGCGAGTTAAAAGCAACAGATAGCATAAAATATTTGGGAATCACTATAGACAAAAATATAAAATGGAATGAGCAAATAAATAACTTAAACAATAAAATTCGAAAATTAATATATAAATTCTACCATCTCCGAAATATAATGCCTAATTACATATTAAAAACATTGTATTATGCCTTGGCCCAATCTATAATCCGCTACGGGATAACAATATGGGGAGGAACTTACCGCTCTAATTTAGAACCCTTAAAAATTTCGCAGAAATATTTAATTAAAGTAATTTTAAAAAGAAACAAACAATACCCTTCCGACGTATTATTTAATGAATTTAAAGTTTTTGACATTGATATGTTGTATGTGAAAAGTGCCCTTATATTTACTTTTAGAAATAAAAGTTTATTACACACCACGGCCAATCATGATTACAGCACCCGCAATAAAGTAAATTTAAATTTCAATCTGCCACAAATATCCCGCTCAACCATCCAAAGATCAATTATTTACTATGGCCCTAAATTTTACAACCTCCTCCCTATTACGATAAAAAAAATTAACAATATCAAGTTGTTTTCCAAGAGGATAAACACATTTATTGAGGAAAATAAATCTACTTTTATTCGAATTCTTATTAATGCTTAGAATATTTATATAAAATTATATTATTTCATTCATAAAATATGTTTTTTGTTAAAAGATAATATCTATGCGATATGTACAGTATACACACACAGGCTTCTCGCCTAGAGTGTATAAACCCGTAACTATTAAGTATACAGATAGATTTAGATTATAATATTTCTTTTGGTTCTTTTGATGATGTATCTGTTAAACCTATGTTCATACCGAATGATAAATAAATTTGATTTGATTTGATTTATTTGAATTGTGGTGGTTGTTGTATTGGTCTAGTCTCTCATCATTAAATAGAGCTTCTTAAAATTATCATCTACCAAACTAACGACACACAGTATAAATGTTTTCAACATTTTCAAAAGATACCTATAAAAATGCAGGGGTAACAATTACAGTTTCACTAATATACAGTTATAACTGATGTAGCCAAACAAAACTTACAGAAAAATCGATACAAACTGCATGCAACATGACGGATGAATTTAAATAATAGAAAACAATTTATGTTACCTGCATATTTACGCCATATTTTTTTCTTTCATCTAGTATTCACGAAACGTCGGCCGATTTTTTTGATACTGGCTGTTTAATGTTGTTGAGCAACAATTTTAGGGTTAGACTTCATAAATATAAATTGCGGTGAAATTAAGCAATTTCCAAGTGGTTAACACAGTTAGCGCAAGTTTTCGCACTCCCTTCAGTAAGCTGCAACACCTTGCTAACCATTATAAGATATTAGCACATCCATCTACTCCGGCGCTTCGTTTCTAATCCATTTAATGTTCAATCTGAGTTTTATTTCTCACATAATTTGCATTAACGGAGTTGACGAGATCAAAAGATAACAATATTTTCCGTCTTCCTCGACGGGGATGCACGCAAAGCGTGGATTTATATTGAAAAAATAAATGTATATTATTACTAAAATTGTGTCCCGGAGGCTGCTTAAATTCGTTGGAATATTTTAAACTATTTTAAATTTTTTCAATCCGCTATTTTGAAACCAAAGGTCAACTTCAGTAGGGATTATGGAATAAATTAGTAGATTTCTTTTAGGTAAGCATTTATATAAGGTGTCCAAAAATAATTACTGAGCACGAAAAACAGAGCAAACATATTTTTCCTTTGTTATCACTAGCAGAGTCTGAATCAGATTCAAGCGTTGAAGAAGATCCAAACTCTGAAAGTGGGCGAGGAAATTTTGTATTAAGTATAATATGATTATATTCCAAACTCCTTTAGATTACAATAAGAACCTGATATTATTGCATAATTTAATTAAACTGGCAGCACTATCTGACTTAATGTGAACGATTCATCTTTTGGAGTCTGAAGGACCTTATATATATTTCAAAAATGAATGTTAACGTTCACAAAATTAAGGTTCAAGATTACTGTTTCAGACAGAGAATAATATGAAAATTTATACTTACTGTTCGTTTTTGTTTAACTGCTGCTCTGATGGTATCTATTGGACGTCGTAACACTATAAACCTAACACTGGATGTACTAACACTTTCTTAAAATTATACCTGAAAGGGAATTTTGTTAGAAAACACAATTAAAAGACACTATAAAGTTCAAAAATATATATTGAATCTCTTCAAAAATCTATGTTTTTACAACAACTTTTAAGAAATATGTTTAACAAACACTAGTCTGGCCCGTGTACAACACATGGTGAAGAACGGAACGATTTATAATGTACCAACTACCATCCAAAATGCAGTTTTGTGAGCTAACGATTACACAAAAAGATTCAAGAAAAATTCAATGTTTTGGTGGACTTTTGCTTGCCTGTCTTATTCTCGTATTTTTATTTCAATAACAATTTTGGTCGTTCCTCGGAGCTTGAAAATGCTTGAATCGCTACTACTTTAAATTGAAAAAGCAACCAACGAAAACACTATAAGGCAGAGAGAGATAATAATACATGCAGCCACAATTTAGGACATACTATATAGATATTTATTTTTACAAGGGAATGAACTGCAGTGTCACAAGTAACCAGCTTCGAGAAAATACTTTTGTAAAGGTCTTGTTTAATGAATGAGGTTTGAAAACTCTTCAGAATTTAAAAAAACAGCAATGATCATGAAAGCATCGATTAAATATTGACGGGATGGGTTGATACGCTGTTTCCATACTTTGTTTTCGTAATGTTTCATTTAAGAGTAAAAAAGTATGAAGAAACTCGCAGGTAGAAGTTTACACTGTTCGAGAAGCTCGGTAAACTTGGAGAAAATTCCATGAACAAACTCACGCAAAGACCAAACATTATTAAGCATTACATTTCGACTTTACCTCTGGAGAATTTCTAACTTTTAACAATAATATAAGTTGATGGTCAAATAAATAAATTAAAATTCAAAGTTAAGTCCAGAAACCGGTTTTGAATATTGATGAACTCATTTGACTGAAATGAAGTTTGACTAGTTGAAAAATCGCAAAGCAAATTAATTTTCTTACTAAAGGAAAATCAATAAAAAACTCAATTTTCATATTGGCGTAAAAAATATCAAACCTTATGGCTCACTTTGATATTTTGATAGAGAATATTGTTGTGGAAATACTTTATTATACAGAGTGTCCCGAAAATTCCCTATATTCCTATTTGGGCACTGATTTTACGTGCAAAAATTGTAACAAATTTCCCTGTAAACTTTTTCCGAAGATGCTTCCTAAGGGAGCTATGGCCCACTGAACATGGCGCTTTTAATGATTATCTCGAAAAAGCTTTGGGACAATTTTATGAAAGTTGGTTCACCATTTTGCTTTATTAAGACTTATTTTAGTACAGTACTAACCAAAAAATTCATTTCATCTATAGGCGGAAAGACAAGGAATAGTTGTTACTCTTTTATCAATTATTTTTTAGTTACTTAACATTTTTAAAATTTATCATAATTCGCCGGCTTATGAAGAAATGGCCCAGTAAGGTGGCCGCCTCGATTACCGGATTTAAATCCGATGGACTATTTTTTTGTATGGGATCATGTACAAGATTTGGTATACTATTGATACTATTAATAAGGACTACATGCGAGCAGATGAGTAACGAGATTTGAAATAATTTCTAGGGAAACGGCGCAAATGAGATTGTTCGCCGTTTGAGCAGCGTTTATAGTTTTTTTTTAATTTCAGCTATTTTCTAATTCATAATCCATTAAACATGTTTACACAAACAATAACTTTTTGATTATTATTCAACTAAACTGCTGGCCACTCGAACTTACACATAGAGAATTTTAGGCAAAATTTAAAGTTCAATATTTTCAAAAGAAATGCAAATTTTTGAACGCGGCTTGCAAATTTTAAGAGCTAGTTTTTTTCGGATTAAGCTGCATGACGTATATTTATCGTAGGAACATAATTTTATTATATACGGGGTGATCAATTAAGTCATGCAAAAAATCAAAAAGTTTGTATGAGTGAAATTTCCGCAAAAAATTTTTTTGGTTGTTGCAATATGGTTCGTTACTAAGGTAACATCAATATCTCTAGACGGTTTTGTCAGTTTTTGGATTAAGGCCCTTAGGCCTTGTACACACCACTCAACATAAAATTTGGATACCGAAATTTTTAAAATGCTATAACTTGACATTGGATTGACGGTTCTTGATGATTTTTGCGGATTTGGAATCCTCATTTCACGTAGATTTCCTATGGTCTAAGCATTTTATTTGAGGGTTGAAATTTACACATTATACCGGGTCGATAATAAACAAAAACGTAGGGTACGACGCGCTCTAAGGTTTGGCATTATTTAAGTTTTTGTAAAAATAAATTCTCACCTCAAGTTGTTTTTATTTAATGTTCCTCTCACTGTTCTGTCCGAAACTCACACCCCAGTTTGTTGTTTTAAAGAGTCATTCAGTTTTATAGAGTTCTTTGTCCACCCCCAAGCCCATAATTATGATCGGGTGTAATTTCTACGCGACGCGTCAATTTCAAAGTAGGCATTGGAAAAAAAAATTTGTTGCTATGCAATTAAAAACTGTTTACATTATTTTAGAAATAATCTGACACATTTCAATGTTATAATTTTGTAAAGTTTAATTAATATGAGGCGTTTAACCACGACAGAAAGGGAAAATTGCATTCGACTTCTCAACGAAGGAATGTCAAAACAGCAAATTGCGCACATTTACAATGTCAGCCGAAAGACAATTTATAATTTGATCCGCCGCGTCGAAACTACTGGTGATCATATTTATGGGCATGGGGGTGGACATACAAAAAAAATAAACGAAAGAACCGAAAGAATTTTAATGAGAGAAACTATGCGGAATAGAACAAAGAACTCTAAAAAACTAAATGACTCTTTAAGACGACAAACGGGGGTGAGAGTTTCGGACAGAACAGTGCGAAGAACATTAAATAAAAACAACTTGAGGTGAGATTTTTTTTTTAAAAAACATAACATAATGCCAAACATTTTAAATTATAGAGCCCGTCGCAGAGCAAAATGTGTGCGGTTATTACAACACCATAGAGCGAATAGGCGGGCATGGGCAAATCGGCATGCGAATTGGGGTAATGCAGAGTGGAGCCATTGTTTATTTACTGACGAAACAAGATTTAATTTGTTTCACTCCGATGGCCGAATTTTAGTTTGGAGAAGGCCAAATCAGCGATATTTGGAGGAAAATATGGACCCTCAAGAAGCATTTGGTGGCGGAGGTGTTACAGTGTGGGGAGGTATCATAAGAAATGGTAAAACCGAGCTATTCATTGCCAACCAAACCATTAATGCTACTGTTTATCAGGAGGAAATTTTGGAACCTATTGTTGTTCCTTTTGGTCGACATTACGGCCCAGAACTTCTATTGGTGGATGACAACGCTCGACCTCACAGAGCGCGAAGGATCACAGAGTTTTTGCAGGCACAAAACATCAATAGGATGGACTGGCCTGCAAAGTCTCCGGATGTTAATGTCATCGAACACGTTTGGTCTTATTTAAAACTTAAAGTAAGATCTCTTGATGTACCCCCTGAAACCTTAGAAACGCTCAGTGAGGCCATTCGTGAAGAATGGGAGAATATTCCACAAGATTTTATAAATAATCTTGTGGATACTCCAAATCGATGTCGGGAAATAATATTACGAGCAGGAGGACCAACAAAATATTAGCTTCTCTTTTTTTAAATTAATGTACCTAATTTTAATTAGGTAAATTTAATTTAAGTTTAAATTAAATTCATTTTTAGTTTTTTAGTTAAATTTTTTTTTAATTATTAAAAATTACCAGAATTAGAATTATAAATTTTTTAAGAATTGACTTTTGGCCGTTGTTAAGCAATCTTGTACATTGTAGAATATAATGTAATAAACTTGTTCTTGTCGCTACGTTTTTGTTTATTATCGACCCGGCATAATGTGTAAATTTCAACCCTCAAATAAAATGCTTAGACCATAGAAAATCTACGTGAAATAAGGATTCCAAATCCGCAAAAATCATCAAGAACCGTCAATCCAATGTCAAGTTATAGCATTTTAAAAATTTCGGTATCCAAATTTTATGTTGAGTAGTGTGTACAAGGCCTAAGGGCTTTAATCCAAAAACTGACAAAACCGTCTAGAGATATTGATGTTACCTTAGTAACGAA
Organism: Leptura quadrifasciata; assembly: GCA_963675555.1. Taxonomy (NCBI): domain Eukaryota; kingdom Metazoa; phylum Arthropoda; class Insecta; order Coleoptera; family Cerambycidae; genus Leptura; species Leptura quadrifasciata. Next base: position 83,199,321 of record OY776679.1, on the reverse strand, counting down.
CCATATTGCAACGACCAAAAAAATTTATTGCGGAAATTTCACTCATACAAACTTTTTGATTTTCTGCATGACTTCATTGATCACCCCGTATATAATAAACTTATGGTCATACGATAAATATACGTCATGCAGCTTAATACGAAAAAAACTAGCTCTTAAAACTTGCAAGCCGCGTTCAAAAATTTGCATTCCTGTTGAAAATATTGAACTTTGAATTGTGCCTAAAATTCTCTATGTGTAAGTTCGAGTGGCCAGCAGTTTAGGAACACAGTAGTCATTTTAGAAGGCATTTCCACACATATGAACTTTTCTTATTCTTTTTGCACACCAACAACTGATCATCGGTAAATCAGTTTTTCATTGACAGAAAACATGAAGTATATTTTTTGTTTATCCTCAATATTTCGCCAATTAAATGGTAATAAATATTTCTCAGACAATTTACAGATGTGATGTTTGCAACTATTCATGAAACATTGCCCCACGTTGCATGGAAAATTCTGAAAAACGCACACAAATTAATACTATTTAAAATTAATACAATAACTCAAGAAATTATTTGTAAACAATAAAATAACTGAGTCCTAGATTGAATCTTTGGGGAACACCAGCAATCTACAAATATTCTTTATTGTATAATTTTGTCGTTTGAGGTTTGAAAACTTACTAGCAAAGCAAAGTAAAGACTAAAAATATTATTGAAAGAAGTTGGTTTGGTCTAGAACAATCAAGTATTTAGTTATACTTGAAATATTCAATACTCAGAGAGAGGTCATTCAAACAGGCCAAACGATGTAGATAGAAGCAGCTATAACATTCGTTCACTCGCTTTTGCAAACTCTTTCTCACATGTCATTCTCTATTTCACGTTCATATGTATTATGCCTCGTATTATATATTCCAAATTAAAACCTGACGTTGCTAATAAACAACTAGATGTGTGAATTACTCATCCATCTTTATATTTTTAACCAGAATCTGCATATGACATAAAATTCACTAGATTGGCAATTGAAAATATCCTAATTGGATTTTAATTGTGCAGTTAAATGAAGTAGTTTAAGTACACCGCGTGTCACACACATATTTCAAATCAAAATGATTACCGGAGAGATAAGTACTTAATTTCTATCACTTACAACCCTTGTCCCCAATATTAGTTGATTGAAACGCCGCGCCGTTGTATTGCGTTATTATATCGAGTATTAATATGGACGTTGGTTACACATTGTTAAAAATAATTCGTCGGGTCTAAAATAAAACAGCAGAGGAAAGGTTGGCGCAGCTGCAGACATCGATGTTTGGGAATAACTGATCCTCATCGGATACCGGTGTGGAGAAGGAACGGAATACAACTTGAACTAAACGAGAAATATCTGTCTAAATACACAAAATGGGATTAGATCTACAAAATTTATTCTCGTACCCCACATTTTGAAACCGTTTAGGCCGTTTACCAGCTAAATTGGAACGTGCGACGCTGTATATGTGGGTCAAACTTGTCGAAATTTAAGATAGTGTTTGGATGAACATAAAAAGTCCAATTTGAACAACATATCAGGTATCAACGGAATCTTTAGGCAAGTCGTAGTTTTCAGAGTTTTCAAGATATGTCGTAAATTTGGTAGGGATAATGTATACCAAAAAGGGGCAATTCTTCATTATTTGTCACTTTTTCATTACTTCCGGTTACCCCGGAAATGACTCCAACTTTAATATTTTAAATGGAAAACCCTGTATATTTTCACACTTTTGGATTCCAGAGATGATTCTAAGTACCATTTTTAAAAATATTTCTTAAACAACTTGATTTTTTGCGGCTATTTTTATTTTTGCATCTAGAGTGCAGTGAATGCACTCAAATCAATCAAATAAGAGAAAAATGAGATTTTCGAATTGGTTTAGTACCTACTACCAACCAAAATCTAAATAAATCACTAATTTGTAATTAAGTCAACTTTTTCAAACGGTAACATCTTTTAGACGCCCAGAAGTTGAATATTAGTTTTCACGACAAATCAATTGATAATCTCAAATCATAAATAGGTTTGATATTAATCCAAAGTACACAAGTTCTTTGGTGGATGATATTAAAATGTCGAGAAAATATTCTTATCAGTATGCCGTGGAAAACTAGATTCAAACCTTGATTTCCTTTTCCGCTTGACAGAACCTGCATGTTATGTCCTCTGCCAGACCCATTAGACTCATGTGTCTATTGAACCGGCAGTGCCCAGTTAGGAAGCCCCTATTATTCGGATGGCCTTCCTATTCTGGCTTAGTAGGGCTTCCGTGAATTTAGCTGATCGTTCTTTAATGAACCCTTTGGCCTGTCTTTATCTTGGGAGGTTCCTCCACAATTCCAGAGATTTACTTTGCACCCATTCCTTAGTGGCTACCCGTTTGCATGGCTTTGCCGCGCCACAGAAAGGCTCAGGTCTTATTGTGGCTTTGACTGCGCCTTTCTTAGCCAATTCATCTACCTTTTCATTTCCTCTGTGTCCCCCGTGTCCTGGTGCCCATGCTAGGGTGAGTCTATTTGATATCCAGCTCTGTAAGGGCCGTCAAACAGTCCCACGCTAATCTTAAATTTATTTGCATGAAACTGATTACTTTTATTCTAGCTTGACTGCCATAGAAAATGGCAATCGACTGGTTGACAGTGCCTTGTCCTATTATCTCACTTATGCAACAGTGTTTGGTTATCACCAAATACCGTTACGTATTTCCCTAAACTTCTCGGGATACTGGCTTTTGACTTGTCCCATATTGGGTGGACCATTTTTCCAGTCCTCCCTGTTTGGTATAACAGCCTGAAAATTCTTATTGAAGTTATACCTTGGGATCATTACGTCCGTGGGCATATCTGTAATGGGATCTGCCTTTATCCCTGAGTATTACTTCTGGTATTCCGACCCGTGTTGGTGGCTAATTCGTATTTGGCCTTACATTAACCTGTGCATCACTGATCGAGCGTCGCTGTATGAATATATGTAATGGTAGCAAGTCCAAGAGAACCTCAAGTGCAGTAGGAGCATTTGGATGGCTCCCGTGGTGCACAGGTAAGCAAGCCTACTTAACAGCCTTATTGCTCCCGGCTGCACCGTCTTAGTCCACCATGCCACTAATCTATAGGTTAGCATGGGTCTCACTACCCTGGTGTATAACCACAGGTTCATTTTGTGATCTGGTCAACAGTTTTTTCCACACATTTGCCTACACCTTTCCAGGGCGATTGTTGCTTTTTGTGTAACTTTTTGGATGTGGGAATTCCATGTTAATTTTTGGTCAAAGATGACTCCTAAATATTTTGCCTCACAGACAAATGAAATTTCCACTTCTTTGAGCCCTAGGGGCTTTAGGCCTTCCAGTGCTCTTCTCTGTGTAAAGGTGACGACTATGGTTTTGTGGGGATTTATAGAGAGTCCTTCCTTACAACACAATTTATCGACAACCCTTAGGGCTCTTTGCGAATGCTTCTTAAATAACTTTTCTGTTATTTAAATAAAACTGATAAATATTTTAGAAAAATAGATGCCATAGAATAGTAGATGATAGATAGTACAGAAATAGATGGAGTTCAGATTTTTCATATCGTTTCTGAAGTCTTCTAATGAACACTATGAGTTGATATTTGATATGAAGAAGTAGGTCTATTAGATACAGTTCTACTAAATTTTGTCTTCTTACGTTTTTTATTTTCCAAAACAAAAAAAAACAGAAATTCAATACTTCTATTCTTCTTCGACATAATTAAGTACTTAATTGAGCCATGAACATAAAATACATTTCACAAAAAGTCGTGTCATTATTCTTGCCAAAAGATTATGGCTACCATCTAGCATTTTCCGATCCGATATTTTTTACTGCAATTGTTCTTCACTGCAAGTATGTATTCTTTTTATCATATACCGTATCTTTTAATCTAATCGAACAACGGTAATTTATTTTCATGATTTTGTTTTGGAAATGTTTGATTCGACGTATGCTTTAACATAACAATGTGCTATTGATATCGCAGATCAAAGTTGTTATTTTATTTACAAACGTATGCTTTGTTAAGTAGTATAAGAGGGCTCTGCTTAGGGGTCAAAAGCCGCTTACTGGTGAAATAACTCAAAGTCATATATGTGTTTTTTTATATTTATTTGTGTATTTATTTAATTTCACATATGTATTTATATTTCTATATAGCCCGGAGAAGTTAAGCCGATAAACGCCAAATTGGTACAGTTAGTGATATTTTCAGGATATAGTTATGATATATTGTATTAAAAGCCAACTTGCAGCGGCGGGACATTATCAGAATTATGACGCCAATAATAATAATAATAACTCAAGAAGAAAGTAAATTTAGTAAGTATCGATGAATATCTGCATAAATCCAGAGATTATAGATCTGGAGATCTTGATGGCCATTTAATTTCAAGTTAATCATTTGTTGACTAATTCAAATTATAATATATGATTTGCAGGAAACAACTACTCAGCGGGTAAATACCCCGACCTGCATTGAATTACACCTTACAAATCATGAAAGAATGGTAGCCAATATCATTTGTCAATTCCCTGACCAGTCATAGACCGGTTTCGAACTTGTTAGCTCTCATCAGTACGGTACAGGTGAATATACAACAACTCTACACTGTCCCTCCAGTCTGTAGGACCCTACACACGGAAGGAAATTTTAAACGATTTGTTCCGCCGGCGCCGTCCGGATCTGCCAGATCGCACCTGCCGACTTGGTTGGTCTCTCAGGGTACAGATATTTTGATCTCCACACACGTAAAGAGCACATCGTTTATTTTTGCCAAATATCAAGTCATTGAGGTGACGAGCAGTTCAGTTAATTGTAAATCCTCTTTAAATTCCGAGGCCTCCGAGAAGACTGGACGAGCGTTCAGATATTTTAGACGTGCTTAAAATCCTGAAGGGATTTGTTGTGTCAGTAAAGATGAACAGGGTTAAAAAAATAAGAAAAATTGCACGTATGGATCTATGTGTCTGGCAAATTTGTGAAAATGGAAAGAAGAAATCGAACAAAGTGGATGAAAACGTGGATCCAGGAGAAAAAAAATTTGAACATATGCGTTTAATTCGTGAACTAAGGGCGATTTACAAAAATTATTTACGAATGTCAGGTCAAGTTTCTCAAAAAATTTACCAACTCGTCATAAGCAAGCTGTCATTTTTTATTTTCGACAAACATGTTATTCCCTATGTAAATCTATAGAATCGTTTAATAATTTTTTTGTCCATTCCACCTTTACTATTTGAACGGAATTGATATCTGCATGTATGGGTAGCCGACAGGACTGAACCTGCAACAATCGGCCCTGTCAGTATTGGATGTTTTACCGATCAATTCCGTCGCGCGTCACTAACGTAAACATCGATAGAAACACCGACAACAGATTTAGTCCGTGACGGAACAAATCGTTTAGAATCCCCTACCGTGTATGGGGGCTTCATCAAATTACAGACGAAAGGCATCCACAACTTGTCGAACGGCTCCATCTTGTGGCGACTTATTTCAATCCCAGTTGGTAACGTACTCGGACTAAGTTATATTTAACACGCACATTGTGCAGCTAAACCAGTTCGTTTGTATCTAAAAAACACGCATTTAAAAGGAAATATTTTAAAAAACTAAGGAGATTTAATCATTTTTGTTTACGGCTCGCAAATCGTCAATTATTGTTTATATTTTTTTTTGTCAAATTTGGTCAGGTGCATCTTCAATAAGGCCTTAATATAAGAAATTTTTTAAACAATAAATTAAAAATGTGGTATATATATTGTTTTTGAAATACAACCATATACGAGATGACCAAAAATGGACGATCAAATGAAATGAGGTCATGTGATTTTCAGTCAAAATAACCTTATTTGTGATTATTTAATTGTTCATGGTTAAAAAGTTATTTGAATTGTTATATTATTCGTATTACTTATTTTTCAGTAAAAAACATCAAATTACCTCTTACACTTTTTTAATTGATATTCTAGTGAGAAAAAAAAATAATGAGCACAATACTCACATGGCTGACGAACGAGATCTTTCTGCAAAACACTGGCCGATTTCACGGAAAAATGTAAACATTGAAATAACTGTTTAACCATCAACTATTCTTCTTCTTCTTCTCATGGCGCTACAGCCTAAATTGGACCTTGGCCTCCTTTATTTTCTGTCTCCATGCTTGCTTATCTCCTGCCGCTCTCTTCCACACTCGAATGCCCAGAAAATCGCGTGCATCCTCTTGTCTTCCCAGCGTTTCCGGGGTCTCCCTACTGGCCCTTTTCCGTGCATTCGGCTGTATAAGATTTTTTTGGCAACTTCTTATCTTCCATCCTCATCACATATCCTGATGCCCACTGTACCCGTTGTAGTCTGACTAATTCTGAGAGTGGCGGTTCTTTAAAAAGATTAAACTTTAACTGGTTCCATTATCTTTCTCAATACCTTTCTTTCAAAGATATTAAGCATATTTTTTGTTCTTTCTGTCATGGTCCATGCTTCACTTCCATAGCTTGCGATAGGTCTTATTATCGTTTTGTAAACTCTCAGCTTATTATTACGGTGTACGTTTTTGAATTTTAGTACGTGGTACATTGCGATATAGGCTTTGTTGGCTATGCTTATCCTCCTGCGAATTCCTCCACCTTCTGTACCAGCTGAGTTCAGTTCCACTCCCAGGTATGTGAAATGATCCACTAACTCAACAATGTCTTCTACTATGATTCGTGTGTCTTCATTACCCCTTTTTGTATCAATGCTTTTGTTTTATTCATTTTAATCTCAAGGCCGATATATTTGGTATGTAGTTTTAATTCTGAATACGCTTGGAGTGCTGCTTCTTCCCTTCGGTTCATAATATTAATGTCATCCCCTAGGCAGCCAGCTGTAAGATCTTGATAGTTAACAGGTTTTCTTTTCCGATGTCTATCTGAATCATTATGTATTCCAGAGCTATGTTAAATAGGGTAGAGGCCAGCCCATCTCCTTGTTTCAAACTTTTCGAGATATTAAACATGTCAGTTAGTTGGTTTTGGATTCGCACCGCCGGCGCCACTACTGTGTCTTCTATTGTCGCTTTTAACATTCTGATTAGTTTATGCGATATCCTTAATTCGATCAGTATCTGGTACAGTTTATTTCTATCAATCGAGTCATAAACCTGTTTGAAATCTATGAAGATGCGTCAATGTCGTGTTCCTAGGCTTTTCGTAATATTTGTTTTACTATAAAAATTTGATCCACCGTGGATCTGCCACGTCTAAAATCTTGGTATTCGCCAATTATATTTTCTACTAGAGGTTGCAGGCATTGGTTAATGATGTATAAGTATTTTGTACACAGTGTATAGAAGATATATTCCGCGATAGTTGTCACATTTTAGTTTATCTCCCTTTTTATAAATAGGGCATATAATGCTTTTTCTCCTCCGGGATTGCCTCTGCCTTTCATATTTTTGTTATCAGTACGTGGATAGATTCTGTTAGGTGTTCACCACCTAGTTTATAGATTTCCGAAGGTATTTCATCTATTCCTGGTGCCTTGTTATTCTTTTGGGCCTTGATTGCTTGTTTGACTTGTTCTAGTGTTGGTGGGCTATCCTTTTTTCCTCTTCAGCGCTTAGATTTACGTCTTGTCTGATTTCAGCTTCCTCTTGCGTCCCAAATGGAGTTTGAAATATCATTTCCAAATGTTTTTTATCTTTCGAAGATCGCTTTCTATTTGTCCTCTTTCATTTCTGCAAAAATTTGTTCGGGGTTTATAACCCCCTCTCATGCTTTTCAGGTATCTATACTATACTATACTATACTATACTATACTATATACTATAGGTCATTGTCTCTGAAGTATTCTTCCATTTTGGCAATAAGGCTGTTCTCATATTATCTTTTCTTGTTTCTGCACATTTTATCCGCCTTTTTACTGGCCATCTCGAATTCTGTTCTTCTTTCTCTGGTTCTTGCTATATACTTCTTGTATTTTTATTTCATTTTACATTCTTCGTCAATTTAATTCTGCTTCAATTGTTGCTTTAATTGCTTTTCAGTGGTCTTTTACTGGTTGATGCAGTTGACTTTCTTGTGTCAATTTTTGCGTTTCTCGTTTAAAGCTCTTTGTTACTTCTGGTAGCTTTAGTTTCTCAATGACCAGTTTTTTCTTTTTTCTCGGTTCTTGTTGTTCAACTGTTGGATAACTCTTTTGATTGCAGATAATCTCCCCATCACTTTACTTCATTTGATCACCCACTTTTGGGCCACCTAGTGCCTCTTTATCTCGACACCCGCCAGCGTTACCGAAGATGCACAAAATAATCGAATTATAAATAAAACTGACAATGAACACACAGATTTGAGGACATAATTAAATGCTCAATGTGCAATCCACCATTATCAATACATGCTTGAGCTCTTATTAGCACGGAATCAAGCCTTTTTCAAAATACCCCTGTTTTCAATCTGCTGTACTACCATTTCAATGCACTGCTTTAACAAAATAACAATATCCACTCAATATACACCATTGTTATAAACGCTAAGATACCATAAATCTGTTAGTATATACTTACATAACATTCAATAAGAGCTGAGATATTTGATAAAATATTTTCAATTATTTAAACAATCATAAAAACTTACACACTCTATCTACGACTAGATTATGCATAACAAAGTATCCTATTAGTTAAAAAAAATATCGACCCCTACCCGTCGTTTGTAAATTTTTTGCGAAGAGTATTGACCTTTTTATTAGACTTCCTGTATGCTATTATTTTATCTTCTTGTATTTAGAGTGATTAGGTATATCTGCATTGGCGGGCGCTCCTGACTCGCCATACCTCTTTGTGAAGTGGTTTGGAATGATAAAAAAATGCGGACAAATTTACTTTGATCAAACGATAAAACGTCGTTAAAAACATTTCCAGAGAATCCGCGTATATGCATGTGCGAGTGACACTAAAGGGTATTGAATTTCCATATTATAATAAAAGCAAATTGGTTCCACTTTCTCCTGATATAATGTAAACCGAATTTTTATTTGATCACGAACAAAAGATACATTACATAAAAAGGGGTGTACTACAAAGATATGACGTAACATTAAAATAAAAAGTTATAGGGTACTATATAACCTTATAGCAGGAGTAATTGACATTTGAGAAATACCATGTTGTTTTTAACCAGGCTCACAGATCCGAAAGGCCAAATCAGTCTCTGGGGACCGCGTAAACATGCTGGTGAGTATCAGATCACTAATTTTACTATTATATCAACGATATAACACTACCCTCCTTACGTAAACTGAGGTCGCATAATTTGTTCACTCATATTTTATGAGATTTTGCATTTTATTATTTTATTTATTGCGATTGCGCAATTTTTTGGGGTTAACGCGAGATGTAAAATCTCTATAAAGAGGAAAGTATTATCGGCTACTATTGGTGAAAGAGAAGCAAAATTATTAATGTTATAGGTAAAAGCGGAGTCGGCTGTAAATATTGGCTCTAAAATGTGAAATAAAATAAACAAAATAAATAATGGAGGCACAGAACTGATCACAAGTACAATCTATGTTCCTACAACCTGTAACTGAAAATGAAATCGTTATGATATACCTAGGAGTTTAATCAAATCCGTACATCAACAATTATTAATCCATTTTTAGCTATTATAAACTTAATAAGAAAAACTTAAAAAAGATTAATAAATGACTTTATGACACTCGGAAGATCAAGACGAATCTCACGATACATCATTTATAATCCGGTTAGTCCGTTTAGATTTAGAGATAACTTCCAGACATGCATACAAAACTATAAACACATTACCCTCTTTGCATGCTGTAGTGGGATAATAATTATTATCTTAAAGATAAAAAACAAAGAACAAAGGTGGCTGATGTACTCATTGATTATGAATATTGACTTGCCCCAAGGCACCATATTAGGACCAATGTTGTTCTTAATTTGTATAGACGATATAGCTTCTATAAGAAACTTTACAGGACATATGATTTCTTACACAGTAGACTCCGTTGTAGTTGATGATGCATGGGTTTAAAGCACTAAAAAGCAGAGGCCGACTTTAAGTTACTATAAATACAGATAAGTCACAGTTTCTAGCATTTACTATTACAGCAGATGGATCTACATCAAAATAAGAATTTGAAATTAAGCATGAAAGGTAAGGGTTGCTTTCAAGAAGTGAGGGATTATGAAATCTAAATGAAGGTTGTGGGGCTAGGCTGGAGATCAATAGTTTTCAACCGACCGGAAGACGAAGACCGTCATCCCTTTTCTTTAGACAATTGGGACGTTTTTCGATCTCAGTTGCTTCGCAGATGATTTGTGTTTTCTGAAATGCTATGGTTTTGGTGTTGACGACTTCTATGATATGGCCTTTAGGAGGCGGTGTTGGGCGATTGATGATGTAGGACCGGATTTTCTACCTGCAAGACGATGTTCGCATATTCCATTGTTAATCCGTCTGTTGGTTTGTCCAATGTAGGTTTAAACAAGGTATTTCGTATACAGCTTAGAAATTATTAGGTATTTGATCTTTTGAAATTCTGATTAAATTGAAAATTGTTTGTTATGTTCTGAATACGGTTTTTACGTTACTGGACTGCAGAACTTTCGAAATTTTATCTGTGGCACCTTTGATGAAGGGTAAGAAGGCTTCTTGCTGATCAGGACTTTCAGTATGTTGTATTTCGGAGTGATTTTTGCTTTGTTTATGTTTTGTCGTAACGGCTTTATAGAAGTGCTTGTTCTAATGTTTGTAGTAAACCAAGGAAATTAGAACTGTTTTGCCCGAAATTCCAGAATTTTGACAAACAACTCGTATCGATATGCGGTTTTCGGCATCGTGTTCGGAAAAAATATCAGGAAAGAAGTCTACATATAGTGCACGCGCCATTTTTAGAAAATTGGATATGGAGTGCAAAAGTGCATTTAATATTGTATAGTTATTTATAAAATTATAATTTTTTTTGTTGTTGTTGAAATATACTTCAAGTGTCATGAAACGTCGAGATTTTAAATTTGAGCGAAAAAAAATTCCTGTCTGTCGGTCTGTAACTTTTCCTGTGCGCACGTATACTCTGGAACCGTTTATGATATTGACTTGAAATTTAGTACACTAAACGAGATGTGGAACTAGATTATATTTTGATCTAATTCTGTTGAAGGGTTCGGGGGTAGATGGGATAAATAAGGGTAAATAGGCAAAGCAAGCAGGTAAGCAGGCATAAAATTGCAATTTAGGGCATGTATGAAAAGCCAAAGTCTCAAAAATTTTCTTGGCATCAGCCACCCCCACTATCACCTCCAATACCGCCCCCACACTATTATGAAAAATTAACATGTGATTTAGTGTGCATACAAAAACGAATCGTCTCAGAAATTTTTTTTTGCGGTAGCCACCCCTGTACCACCCCCATTGCCACCCCGCCCTAGTATTAAAGGGAATAAAAAATTAAATTAGGATTTAGTGTGTGTACGAGAACTAAGGGCCTTTAAAATTTATTTTGACATTAGCCACCCCCCTACCACCCATATTGCCATCCCCACCCTAATATTAAGGGAAGTCAAATGTTACATTGAGATTTAATGTGTATAAGATTTGGATACAAAATCTGGATGTGGAAGTAGTGATTCCTTGGGCAGCGGTTTTCACTCACCCCGAGTGACGTTTTCCGACCGATTTTTCCGGTTTTTTATAAATTATTATAATTTTGTAAATAATTATGCAATATTATATGCACTTTTTGCACTCCACTTGGAGTGCTGGGAGAAATATTCTGTTTAGCCTTGAGGGCGTGTAGGACTTCAGTGAGTGGCACTTTGGTGAATAACTGCACAATGTCGAAACTAGAATGTCGTCCTGAGGAATAGAATAACTTGGAAGATCAATGTAATAGGTGGAATTTTTGACATAAGAAGTGGCTTCTTCAGCAATGGTTTGTAGAGTATAAGCTAAATGTTTCACGAGTTGGGGAACAAAAAGCACCAACGCTTGGTCGTAAATTTTTTTTACCCCTTTTTCCTCTCTTGAAAATGGCTCCAAAACGGGAGCTGGAACGTCGAGACATCAATAATCTCAGACGCAGATCAACCCGATAACCAAGTATTTTTCAGACCAACGACCGCGGAATTTTCTCGGAACATATACATATCTATATACAAGAAGAACTAAATAAGTTCTGCATACATGTTATTAATTAAGAGATTGAACAAAAAATGATATTGATCTAAAAGTATTAAGTAAAAAATACTGATCTTTAAAAACACAAGTTATTCTATCTATTAATCTATTAAAATAATCATCTCATCCTAGCAGATACTGGCAATAATATCAATACTTTTGGATTTCTGTTTTATGTTTTTGAACAATTTAACATCTAAGCATTATAAATGAAAAGATTTTAATATAATTATGTATTCTTAGGATTAATTATAAGTAATAATGATATTATGTACTCAATAATATTCTTACATCTAAGAAATCAAATGCAGCTGAAAATTAATCCAATTATTTGATAAAAAATTTGCAGACTTTAATGTACAATGTAACTAAATTATCTCTGAATTCTTTTGCTTTTTACTGCATCGAGCAGATAATATAAGAACCTTACACCGTGGACAGAAAATACTTCTTAAGATTTGATGGCTTAAATTCATAGTTATTTTTATACGTATCACCTGAAAACTCGATTATCAGGTGTAAGCGTAAACTCAAACAACCAAATGAGACCTCTTCGAAATTGAAATATTTATTATAAAAACCAGATGGTGAACGATGACAAGAAGGTTCTCTGAAACATTGAGTTGATGCTTCAGAAGAATGTATAAATGTCACAAAAATGTATAAAAGGTGTCAGAAAGATCATCTAAAGATGATCAAAATCATCAGAATGTTCCTACTTTCTGATGATTGTTTAAAATATGACGAAATTTCTAGGATTGCGTTCAGATATATATGTTTTATTTATTACAGCTAGACTTTTCATGATTATTTTAAAATTTTGTCTTCTAAACCATTTTAAATATAATGGCAATAAAGAGTTTTCCAAATAATGTGAAAACGACGAGCTTTCCAGGGAGTAGAGTAGTAGTAGAAAGTAATTCAAATCGTGAAAGTGTTCGCTGGTGCCTGGGGCTCTCCATCCTCTGAATACTTGCCCTGGTATATTGTAGTGAAGTTGGAGTGCTCTGACGCCTGTAGTTCAAAAAAGCTCTAGTTCAACATCTAAAAAATCGAGGGGACGATGAAACTTGATAGGGAGGTAGTGTTGGTAGGGAATGGTTTTCAGTCAAAAGACACATGAGGAAAACGCCGCCATCTTGGATTGAATTTGAAATTCGGCTTTTTCGGCGTTATTATTCACTTTATACAAAAACTTTTTAAATAAAAGTTGTACATAATTTAATTACGCATAACTTTGTATTCTTCTGTTTTTTTGATATCTCAAATATTACAGAAGTAAGAGGGGCCTTCCTTGATACAATTTACTATCCTGCGAATTGAACACGAATTTTCATTGTTGAAATATATTATTTAGGAGTTACGTACGCGAAACTTCCTTTCTCTATTATATATAAATAAATTAAATGTAAAGAAAAAATGTCATTGCGCGGTTTATTAAATTCAAGGAAAGCCTTCTAACTTTTTTAATATTTGAGATACCAAAAGAACGAATTTCCAACTCAATCCAAGATGGCGGCGCTTTCCGCAAGGTCTACGCATGTGAATTTTTGGCAGAAAACTGTTCCTTACCAACACTACCTGTCCACCAAGTTTCGTCCTCTCCACAATTTTTTTTATGCAACCCGTCACAAACACCACAGAATTCTTGGACTATGGCGTATGGTTATGGGTTAAATTTTTAGTGGATTAAGTTCATCTGTCTGTATGTGTGTTGGTTGTATTACAATTGTTTGTAGAATAATTATAAATATTCAAAAGAATAGTCTTAAAGAGTTTTTAAGACTCTTTGATAATGGTCGCAAGGCCGAAACATATGTCAGAGAAATCTGAACAAAACTAATGAAACAATAAACCAAGTGCGTATTGTAACTAGTCTTTTGAATATTTATAATTATTCTATTGAATATGTTTCATCAAGAACCTACCGCAGATTCCATCCAATTAACAATTGTTTGTATTAGTAGTTGGGTTAATGTGCAAATGTCTCCTTTCTTGCTTGCTTGTGTTGGCTCTTTTATGACAATTTTTTTTGTCTAGTGTAGTGTATTTTTGTGCTTTGTGTTAATTTCATTTTTTTTGTAGTTTTATTCATTTTTGTATACCGGGTGTCAAGGGATTATGTTAGACCCCCTTTTTGGCCTTATTTTTTAGAATATCAGAATGAAACTTGGTAGATGTATTATATGATCAATTATATGAACATAATTGTCATTTTTCCCGCTTCCGGTCTCATCGGAAATGACCCCAATGTTTGATTTTTAAATGGAACACCCAGTATATTATTATATTTTTGGAAATTTTGAAAAACACTGAATACGGTGAGACCCCATAAAGTGACATTTCGATTCCATGAAAAAAAATTGACTCAAAATTTGTTGGTTAGAGTGCCATGACCAGAAAAAATTGCTTCAAATGGATTGGTGTGATATCAGAAAAATCAAATCGAGCATAAAAAATTGAAAATGTGTATTTCGTGGGACATCAAATTTGACCTGAACAGTTTTTGCTAACAAAACTTGATTTTTCAAATGGAACCATAACGGTAGAGTATGACCATAAAGTAGTGGATGTTCTAATTAATCCGTGGATGTGCCCAAAAGCAATTTTTTCTGGCCATGTCCATTCTAGATGTACCAACAAATTTCGAGTCAAATTTTTTCATGGAGTCGAAATGTCACATATGGGATATCACTGTACTCGGGAGGGGGAAAAATTACAGTTATGTCACAGAATGTCTTCTTGGTCATATAATACATTTACCAAGTTTCATTCCGATATTCTAAAAAAATAAGGAAAAATGGGGAGTCTACCATAATCCGCTGACACCGGTATATATAATTTTAATATGTTTTTTTTTGTTTTTGACCTTTGTGATTTTTATTATTTTTATGATTTTACGTTTAAATTTTAGATATATAGGTGGGATGGATATTTAGAGGCATTTAGGAACTTGGAAGTAGGATTAGGGAATTTGCCAGATTGGGAAGTAGTGTCTTTAATATAAAGTGGGAGAAGGTTGGAGTGCCAGAAACATCGTGCAGTAGGTGTATAGCTGTTATTAATGCCAGATTATTGGTTATTCGTAGTATTTTATTTTAAGTTTTTTGTAAGGTTATCTGGTGTGTTAGGGCTAGGAGGGATACCAAATGGGAGAGGCGTAGGTGAGGATATATCTTGAGTTAGGATTTGTATATTAGCTTCGCTAGTTGGGAAGGGCATTTCATAAGGAGTAGGTAAATTCGCCTCTAGCATTTTGTAACTGTAAATTTTTTAAGATGTTTGTCAAATATCGTTGTTTATATAAGGTAGAAAGTCTATATCATCCTCCCACTATAAGATAGTGTCTTGTATTTGTGTGTTTTGTTTGTAAAGTAGATTGGCTGGGTTTTTCCATAGTTGGCTTTTAGCCTCCAGTTATTGTAGACGTCAGTGGTAATGTCAGTTTGTTCTTGTAATAGTCTTGTCACTATATTGGGTTGTCTAGTTGTCAAAAGAATGACTGTGTCCTATGCCGTTTGCAAACAAGCACAGCGTCGCTCTATGGTCTGTCCGGGGTTGCAAGTTGTTAATGTAGAGACCTTTGGGGGATGCCCGATTGGATTGGCGATATAGGAGAGCTGTCCTGGTCGACCACCACTCAGAATTGTTTGTTTGAAATATAAGACACTATCATTTTAATGATACGAGTCGAAAATTCTGCAAAGTTGAGTGAGTTGAATAGTCCAGGATGCCAAACATTTTCGAAGGTTTTCTCGAGATCTAAGGCGACAAAACAAACCTTGTGATTACACCTCAGTTGTTGGTTGATGTGATATGGCTAGTACGGAACCCAAATTGAAATTTATTTAGTAGACCTGTATTAATATGTTGCTGCACACGACCAAGTAACGTTCGCGTATGAAACTGGTAACGATTTGAAAGGATATATGACGGTGAGAAAGAAGTGATGCACTCGGCGTTGAATAAACAGTACTTTGTCTTTGTGTTTGAATATATACATTTCTTATCCTAACACAGAAAGTACTAAAGGTGAATAAAAATTAAACAGAAATAGAAAAAACTCTGCATTACAGATAAATGACCAAATGTATTGAAAAAATATTTATATTAAATTAGGTTGTGTATTAAAAGTTTATTACTGGTTGAGATAATATAAATACACTTTCAAATCTATTTCGGAACAATCAATATTTTATGCTTTCTATGCTAGTTTGCAAAATTTTAAATGATAAATTGAAACCGTGCTAGATTATATACTTAGTAATAAAAATATTGAAAGCACATTTTTTGAGACAAAAGTAAGTATACAGGCTGTCCATTTTATCAGGGCACTCGAGAATATCTCACTTAATATTGTGCCGATTTATATAACCTACAAAATGGTTTAAAGACATCTGAAATCCATGGCCTACTTTAAGAGTTATGGCGGAAAATATCGAAAATGCGGAAAAAGTCTAGGTCAAATATCTCCGTTATTTTAAGAGATACGAGAAAATTCTAAGGCGAAATTTTTTGCAAAATAGAGTGTTTCAACGAGGTTTTATCTATTTTTTTTTCAAAACCGCTGTATTTTGAGATTTACTCTTCAGGCTGTTAAAAAAATTATTTTGAAACGGGCAGGAAATGGCGCCATTAAATAGAGTATTTTCCTCCCTTTTCAACGATATATCACATGCCATATTTATTCATTGGTACTACGTTAGTAATTATAAAAACATTTTTTTTAAACCAATAAATTTTTTTAACAAGCATTATACTTGCCGTGGAGAAGTATGATTAAATAAAACGATAAAATAATTCAATAAGTTGTTCAAATCTTTGCTATAATAAAACATTAACACAATTAAGAAGAATAAAGTAAATTCAGGTAACAAAAACAAAATAATAATCAAGAAAACAACATGGAGCAATTATGAAAAGAGTATTCGCAGTTATGCCAATGTATAGAGGTCCTCCATAAAAGCATCACTTCTTGCTCAGAAAGTTAAAATGTCTTTACCAATTAATTTAAGTATAATATACATTTGTTTGTATTTCAAGATTTCACTATTATTTCAATTATTTTAAAATAGTTGGCTATGAACAAACTTGACAATTTAATTTTTTGACAGATCATCTCAGTTAATACTTAAACTCTCACTCAATCACACTCGTTTAAGAATTTAGAATTTTCAAAAATGATTTTCACTCACATTGATCGTTATAATATGGTCGTTACATATTGCCAATGCAATTTTAACTCTGGATTAGCTCAAGTAGAATATAGAAACAGATTTTTACAAGCACTACAGCCGAATAAAACTCTGTTCAGAAAATTAGCTACAAACTGAAAAATAATGGTTCATTTTTAAAGAAGAAGACAAGGTTGAACAGTGTTACTGATAATGTAAATAAGGTAAACCGAGTTATTAATTATGTAAGAAATAAAAATACAGAAAATTATTATTATTATTCTCATTAAGAGAAATTCAAATTGCTTTTCATATAAATAAAACAAGTGCTAGATAAATTTTAAAGAAAAATGGTTACCGGTATTATAAAGCCAAAGAACTTCACAATTTACAAGCGGGGGACGAACCAAGGAGGACGACTTTTTGTAGGTGGCTGTTGGAAAAGAAGCGTGCCGATCCATTAATATGTAGTAAAATACTTTGGTCCGACGAGGCAAATTTTTCCAATAATGGATTTTTTAATCGCAATATTCTGAGAATACACACTAGCATAGACCGACTGGATTTCAAAACCGTTTTTCAATAAATGTGTGGATAGGTATTTTAGGTACCAATTTAATAGGTCCTTATTTTCATGATGGTCACCTCAGTGGTCAAAGGTACCTAAACTTTTTGAGAAATGAATTTAATGAAATCTTAGATGACCTACCTTTAGAGAATCGACACAACTTTCAATATTTTCAACAAGATGGAGCTCCTCCCCACAATTCCCAGATTTGCCTAGATTATTTAGACGAAATTTTGCCTCAACATTGGATAAGTACCAATGGATTTATTCTATGGCCCTCTCGTTCTCCAGATATAACCCCAATGGATTTTCTTCTATGAGGGTATATTAAAGATAAGGTGTTTTCGACGACACCGCAAAATGTAGAGGACCTAACAGCTCGAATTCGACAGGCATGTATTACAGTTACCCCCGAAATGCTGAGTAATGTTTTAAATGCAGTGCCTCGCTGCGCTCGATTGTACATAAGAAATCTTTGAACACTTGATATGATATCTTAAAAATTATTTTGAGGATTAGACAGATGTTAATGTTCTGGGTGCTATATTTCTTTTATTATTAATTTGTTTTTGTTACCTGAATTTACTTTATTCTTCTTAATTGTGTTAATGTTTTATTATAGCAAAGATTTGAACAACTTATTGAATTATTTTATCGTTTTATTTAATCATACTTCTCCACGGCAAGTATAATGCTTGTTAAAAAAAATTTATTGGTTTTAAAAAAATGTTCTTATAATTACTAACGTAGTACCAATGAATAAATATGCCATGTGACATATCGTTGAAAAGAGAGGAAAATACTCTATTTAATGACGCCATTTCTCGCTCGTTTCAAAATAATTTTTTTAACAGCCTGAAGAGTAAATCTCAAAATACAGCGGTTTTGAAAAAATTAGATAAAACTTCGTTGATACACTCTGTTTTACAAAAAATTTTCGCCTTAGAACTTTTCTCGTATCTCTTCAATTAACGGAGATATTTGGCCTAGACGTTTTCCGCATTTTCGATATTTTCCTCCATAACTCTTAAAGTAGGTCATGGAATGTCTTTAAACCATTTTGTAGGTTATATAAATCGGCACAATTTTCGTAAAAATATTTTTTTTTGTACGACCGATATTAAGTGAGATATTCTCGAGTGCCCTGATAAAATGGACAGCCTGTATAATATGCACCACTTGAAAAAACGGTAAAACCCTATCTAGGTTTAATAAAATTGTAGCTAGCACTTCGACAGTACATAAAAAATAACAGTTTTTGTGTAATTGAAAAAATATGGTGTATTTTTTTTTCTCCATTAATATATTTAATTTATGTGTCATCTTTCTTCACTTTCGTAGCTGTTAGCTATATTAAATAATTCTAGTAAATGAAATTCTTCATTTATTAACAAATGTAAAACCTTATTGCCGGAATTACGAATTTCTTCAGAATTACGCTGATGAAATGATTACAGTGTAAATAGGTAGTTAATAAAAGTTATAAGAAAAAAATAATTAAGTTTTTCAGTTTTTTATAATTTAGAAGCCATTTATTAAAATCAATACCAGCTTGTGACATATCGCTGATATCAAAATTTCATGACTAATATGATAGTGTAAAGATATACATAATATTTTATTTAAAATAAGAAAGTTGTCACTTCCGGTTAGACCGGAAGTAGTATTTTTTGCCCAATTATGTCGGATTTTGGCTTAAAGTGTGTCCTATTTGCAAAAACTAAAACGCGACTGACATAACAAACTACAGAGGGATCTCAGTCCTACCTAACTTTGCAAGGTTTTTGAGGCCTCAATATATACTATAATCTATTTGGGGGTAAAAACTTTAATTTCCACTCACCAACACGGTTTTATGGAGAAACATTCAACAGTAACAAAACTAGCTTGTCTAACTCAATTTGTTTCAGAATCATTGGACAACAGAGGTCAGGTCGATGTGGTGTACACTGATTTTTCAAAAGCCTTTGAGCTTTAAGTCATATATTTACCTTGTAACATCAGGAGTGCCCCAAAGTTCAAACTTGGGACCACTTTTGTTTATTATATGTATAAATGACTTAGTTAACATATTAGATTGCGAGAAACTTTCGTTTGCAGATAATTTAACAATATTCAGTGAAATAAGCGACATCGAAGACTTCTAACTTACAAGAGGAGATACACAAAATAGAGTTCTGGTGTGCGTCAAACAAATTAGACATGATTGTGTCAAAATATAAAGTAGTAATGTATACATGTAAAATCAGTTCCCTAGATTTTTTGTATACCTTCAATAACGCGGAGTTGTCAAGAGCCCAAACAATAAAGGACTTAGGACTATTATTCGATTCTAAATTGGAGTTTGTGGAACATATTAACTCATTCACAAATTCGGCATTGAAATTATTAGACTTTATAATAAGAAATTGTAAACAACTTTCCAATGTAGATGCCTGAAGACGTAGTATTTCTCGATCGTGCGATCAAAACTTGAGTATAGTGCTTTAATTTGGAACCCAATATATTCATTTATAAGCCGTAGAAAAAATCAACTAAAGTTTATGAAGTATTTAGTTTTCAGAAGTATCTAGTATCCAGAGCAGGGATATCCAAACGAATTGTTATTGGCAAAATTACACGACATCTTAAAAAAATAGTAGGACTCGCATTATATTAGTATTTTTGTACAAATTACATAACAATTTGATTGACTGTCAAATGTTGTTATCAAAAATTAATTTTAAAATTCCGAGGTTAGGAGCACCTCAAAATGTTCTATTTTATTGTCTCGCCAGCCGTACAAACGTCTGGAAAAAGTTTCCTATTTATTCTATGATGGAACTGTATAATAGCCTTGGTGATCAATGTGATATTTAACATATGTTTAAGTTAGTATATTAGGACCATCACAAATGCTTATTGAAATTCTCAGGTAACAGTCACAAACTATTATTGTATCTTCAATGGTAGAGTTTAATTCGATTGCTCTTTACTATCTATGTTTATACTTAAGTTATTTTTTAATATGCATATATTACTTAAGTGTGTGTTAGCTACTGCTTACACTCGTTTATATCTTAGTTTATATCTTTGTATTAGACACTACTTATATTGTTCTGTTCCGATCTTAAACGTAATCTAAGCGGTTCCAGGGCAAAAAATTAAATTTAGTTGGCTAATTACTTTATTATATATTATTTTATTAAAATATTTTTTATGTATGTCGTTTTGTGTAGGTACCTAAATTTTATAATATAATTTTTAAAATACATTTATAACTTTTCAAAATTTCATAATATATAAAATGCATCAGTTTATAAGAGACTTTCATGTTGAAAATTACAAATACTGATGATATAGAGGCAGATGATTACACAAGGTTTGCTAAAAACAATAATAGCAACAAAAGTCTCTCCTTTTTTCACATCAACATTAGAAGCATTGCCAAAAACTTTGATGAATTTCAGGTGTTTCTCTCTCAGTTTAGTGAAACATTTGATATTATAGTCCTGACGGAAACATGGAAAATAAAAGATATTAATTTATACCTAATAAATAATTATGAAATAAGCTACAATGAAAATCAAATTAACCAAAATGATGGGATAATCATGTATATTAAAAAAAATCTTAATTTCTCTAGTATTTCAGTAAAAATTAGTGATATTAATGCTTTAGAGGTAAAAATTAAATTCAATAAACAAATGATAAATATTCTAGGTATATATAGATCCCCATCAACGTGTCCACTCTCTTTTATTGATCATTTGTCGACATTTCTAAGGAATAAAAACTATACCTATAACATAAAATATAATGTTCTCATTGGTGATATAAACATTGATATACTCTCAGAATACATAGATTACGCCAATGAATATCTAAATGTCTTGAGTGAAAATGGTTTTAAGTCATTAATTAATAAATATACCAGAGTTAACGAAAATTCTAAATCTTGCATCGATCACATTTTTTCCGAAAGCTAGAAATGAAAACATCGACAACATTTATGCGGCCGTAATTAAAAGTAACATTACGGATCACTATTCAGTAGTTGCTATACTAAAAAACATAGGTACCAGACACAATGGTGTTAACTACAAAACCATACAATAAATTGATGACATAAAATTAAGTAACCTATTAAAATATGAAAACTGGTTTGAAATATATAATTCTAATGATGTGGAAAGTGCAACTAAATTTTTTATAGATAAATTTAAACAACATGTCACTAACTCTACAAGAACTATACGAGTAAGAGAAACTATAAAAAGAAAACCGTGGATTACTGAGGGAATTATTTCATCAACGAGAATCCGGGACAAACTCTACCAGGAATACTTAAAAAACCCAACAAACGAACAAAAAACAACAGTACACTAGGTATAGAAACAAAATAAACTCGCTAGTAAAAATCATAAAAAATAATTTTTTTCAAAATAAAATAGAACAAAATAATAAGTCTTCAAAACACATCTGGAACACAGTTAATGAAAGCTTAAACGGCAATCGGAACTTAATAAAAACAATTAATAACATTACTTTGGATAACTCTCAAGAAATTTATAATAAATTAGAAATTGCTAATAATTTTAATAAATATTTTACAAACATCGGGGAAACTTTGGCGAATAAAATTCATCGCCCTATTAATAACGATAATGATTATATAAACATTGAAAATAAGACACCGAATTGTATGTTTCTATTTCCAACTAATGATAAAGAAATACATGGTATTATAATCAGTCTAAAAAATGGGAAATCACCGGGGTTAGATCAGATAAGTAATGAACTTCTGAAAAAATGTGTCAACTACATTACAGAACCTCTTACTTATATTATTAACCAATGTATCCTAACCGGGCAGGTACCAAATCACTTTAAAACAGCGGTTATTAAACCTATATTTAAAAAAGGCGATCATTCAAAAATGTCTAACTATAGACCCATATCTCTGGTTTCAGCATTGGCAAAGATTTTTGAAAAAATTATAAAAACGCGACTATGTAATTACTTGGATAAACATCAAATACTACATAACATGCAGTTTGGATTTCGTGAAAATAAATCCACTCAGGATGCAATAACCGCTTTGACTTCCAAAATATATAATGCAATTGACCATAGTAAACCAGCGATTTGTGTGTTTGTAGACTTGGCCAAGGCGTTTGACACAGTTAGTCACAAACTATTGTTGGAAAAATTAGAAAAACTGGAACCCGCGGAAATTCTTCAGAACTGTTTCGAAACTATTTAACTAATCGTAAACAGAGGGTTATGATTGAAGATGTAATAAGCAATGAAAGAACAGTGATTTATGTAGTACCACAAGGTACTGTTCTAGGACCTGTCTTGTTTACTATCGATATCAACGATTTACTTGCACTGTCCATGGAAAGGAATATCATCTCCTACGCTTTTTGTGGGTGAACATTGGCTCGAATTACAACAAGCCGTAATAACGGAACTAAAAAATTAAAAAGTGGTTTGATAAAAATTTACTTACACTAAACTGAGATAAAACGAAATACCTAACATTTACATCTTATAAAAAATACTTACCAGACTTTAACACGATACCTATAGATGGCCGTGAAATTTGTTCCACTACAAGTATTAAATACTTAGGGATAACAATCGATAACCATCTACGGTGGGATGTCCAAGTCCAAAATATTATGCAGAAAATCAGGCATTTATCCTATAAATTTCAAATCCTAAGAAGCTTCTTAAACATCAAGCAACTAAAAATAATATATTATGCTCTTGTTGAATCCATCCTCCAATATGGGATAATAGCTTGGGGTGGCGTAAAAAAGTCACTTAAAGCCTCTAGAAATTTTACAAAAAAGAATTATAAAAATAATGTTCAATAAAAATATTAGATTTCCCTCTGATGAATTATACCAAGAAGTAGAAATATTAGACATTAGACAGATATATTCAAAAATAATATTAATACACTTTTATAAAAACAAAAGACTTCTAAAACAAATTGATCATTCATATGGTACTAGACGAATACACAAATAGCTAATAAAAACTGATGTGGCAAAAAAGGACATAGAAGATACTTCATTTATTTGGGCCAGAGGCTGTACAATGAACTGCCAATAAACATAAGAGACAGTAAAAGCTTAGCTATCTTTAAAAGACTAATTAATAAATGGTTGAGGGAACAAGAAAGATCTCATATAAATGATTTGATAAATTTAATATGATGTAATTATAGGCATAATATGTTACATAGGTACGCTACATTATATTTTTTGTTATTATTAATTAAAACTACCCATCCATATACAAGTTTTTATAACTTAAAATGGATGTTATATATAATATAATTATTTTAATAAATTTATTTAATAGTACTTTTAATAGCTATTTTGTAAAATTCTACAATTTGTGAAAAAAAAAATGGAATATTCTATTGGACAATAAATCTATTATTATTCTTCTTATTTAGCAATACTTTCGTGACAACTCGGTATAATATGCCCTTGAGCACAGTAAGAGTACATCAAGTTTTTAATTATTTTAGTACTTAAAATTCAAAATAAAAATACGTTGCAAATGCTTATCCATTCCCAAAACAAAAGCAAAAGTGTTTAAAATCATCTAAACTTTTAAACCCGTTTTCAAGTTCAAGTCAAATAATCTACAGCGATATTTTTGATAGAACTGTATGAACGATGCCGTCACAAGCAAATTCCAGACGTACAATAATTATTAATTAGGGTAATTGTTTTATGCCGAACAGTCGCATGTTATTTGTCTTATTTATGCTCTTGAAATTCGAAATTTTATCCGCGATCCGAGGGAAAATACCATATTAACGGCCGTATTATTTGAAAATACATCGTACGCATATTTTATAAACAAATCTGTTACAACTCACAACTAATTTATATAATTTTCAGACAGTTCTAAATAACCCCCTGCATGTGAAATATGTGGGTAACGAATTCCAAAATACGTAAGGTATACCTATTCGAAATCATTTTATTTTCAAATGTGTTTTACCCCTCTGAAATTAGGCATGTATCCTGCATAAAATTTACTGAAAACCTTTCTTTTTACCATTAACTGAGGCATTTTCAGGCCCTATGTATGATTATATAAACTTAATCAAACTGAAGTAACTCAGAAGTAAAATAAATGATACTTTAATATTTTTTTACTGACATTAACTTATTTTTAGCTATACTTCCTAAAGTGTACTGAACGCACGTACTTGCATAAAAACGAAAAAAAGTGTAAGAATAGAATAAAGTCATTCACAAGTTTGTGAAAATAGAAACTGCAGTTTCGAGTTCATTGTTGGACACACCTCATAGTTGATAGGTTTGCAAACAAAAGTTAAACGTTTAGTTTGATATTGGCAACTTTAGTTTAGAAGTCGGAATCATCCACGTAGTTTTAAAATTAACTTAACACCTTCTTTGTTCGGTATATACATAATATATATAGGTTAGAAATTAAAATTGCTAACATGATCATTGATCAGAGAGTATTCTAGAAAACTACAGCGAAGGAATCGATCAATTGATATGTTAAGAAAATTTCTAGTTCAGAAAAAAAATGGCAAAAGCTGAATTTTGAAAGAGATATGCACAGAATATTTTTAGAATATTATAGTTAAAGACTGTACTCAAGAAATCTCACCACTACTAACTCAGACATTTTGAAGAAATATACACAGAATTTCGACCTTTTACATTTTAGGTAGCGTAATTCGCTTATGATTCAAAATACACAAAAAATATGAGATCTGTTTTGTAAAAATGGAGTTTGTGACACCTTTATATTAGAATTTAAGCCTGTAATTGGCAAACAATTGAAACTGAATTAGACGGTGACTTAAAAAAAACATTAAACACTGTTCCATGCAGCCTTCTCTTTGTCAAAAATTATACTTAAATAAATAAATATATTAAATAAGGGAAAACAAGAAGGCTAACGACTAGCCGACCTTTTGGGAGAGCTGGGTTCGCAGGTTCTGTTTTAGGGTGTTCAGAGGTTAAACTAGAAATCCTCGAAGTACCTAGCCGTGTTAATTTGTTTTGTGACTCAAGAGCACATATATTAATAATGATTGTTGGTTTAGGCGACACCCGCATAAATAAAAGTTTGAAATTAGCCATATTTAAGTCAGCAAATAGATCACTGCGGGTAGATCCCAAAGGAGTGTCTACTAATCAATTGTGAAATGATATATGATAAAAAATATTGTTATTTATTTTCAACAGATATTTTACGAAAATTATAAACACAAAAAAAGATATTATAATAAAATTTTGGACAATTGTAAGGTGAAATAATAATTAAATATATTTGGAAAATATTTAGTATCATGAGATAATAAAATTTGGTAGTGTGTCTTGTTGTTACCCCCGAGACCCCGGTACCTTTGCTATTGCTAAAGTTTTAGGTTTCGCGGTGAACACGGAATTTTCTTGGTATAAATCAATTATTAAATTAGGAAAAGAAATAGTGGATAGAGAATTTAAAAACCTTTCAAATGAGCTATCACACGCACTCTCGTTCCATTTAAAAATTTTAAAGGGGTAGCTGTCACTTCAAGGGGATTGAAGGAGGAGGTATAAAATTATGTTTAAAAAATATAATTTTAGAGTTAAAAATTGAAGATACAGGAAAGGTTAAATGTGGAAAAGTTGCACAATTTCGGGGCAAATAAAACGACCTCTTGAGGTTCCTAATATCATTTATAGTTTTCGAGATATCTTAAAAAATGGAAAGTTTAAGACTTTCTTTTTTTTCACTTTTTTATCCTTATTTAACAAAATATCAAAAAAATCTATTTACGTTTCTTATTAGGTGTTAATGTAGCTATAACTCTGTATAACCAGATTAACCTTTCCTGTATCTTCTGTACTTTACGAAATACCAATACTGTCCCTGTGAGTTAGTTGGGACCCCATATATACTTAGGATTTAATTCATGGGTAGTGGTTCATTAATTAAAACTTGCTATGATTTATGCATTAATTTTTTAACAAACGTTTTGGTGTTGGTTTACAGTTTTTTCAATGTTACAGACTTAAAACAATTTATGTTTTTAATGTGGCACCACTGAGATTTTTCCTTCTCATTGTTTGGTTATGTCGTTTTCTGTATTGTTTGGCACTGCCTCTTTGGTAATGAACTTAACTTAAACTATTCGATAAATAAATACACCACAGGTAATGACGACCCCCTTTATCCCGGAAGGCTCTAGAAGAGCCTTGTGTGGGAGGGGGCTACACATTTAGAGACAAGGGACACACACCCAATATTCGTGTATAGTGAAAAAAATCCCTGTCACAGTATTTTCCACTGCCACGACCGGGGATCGAACCCGGAACTTTTGGGTGAGAGGCAAGTGCGCTCACCTCTCGACCATCAGTCATGAACTGAAACCGGTCTGCAGAGTCATCTGCAGACCATTACCATTCCCAAGCAACACATGATGGTTTAATAAACGTTTATTATATGATATTATGGTTTAAATTTCGTTATCGTATATTTAATCAACGTCTATGAAAAGCGTTTATTTCATAAACGATTTTTCTACGTATATTATAAATGTATTTCTCCGAAAATTTTTGGAATAACGAAGAATATTTGAGAAATAATTAATTGAGAGTTGAGACTACATTTCCATCAAATGTTTAAATTGTAAATTGGTGAAATTGACATTACTTGCATTTTTTCAGCCATATTATAGTTTTTAATATATGATGTTTAAATGTATACGATAAAGATGTATTTGCGCTACATTTTTTATAGGCATGTCATAAACAATTGTAACTAAAAGTTTGAAGATTATAAAAATATCTGGAAATATGAGTAAAATATTTACATTAATCAAAATTTGTTATAGATAGATGATGAATGAAAATATATGTTCAGTAATATACAGTTTATAATATACGGTTTATAAACGTACATCAATCTGCATCGATTGCGCAGTCGCCAACAACCGGGTTAGTATTGTTGTCTTTGTTGCAGAATACATAAGCATTTCTCATAAATATGTGCATCTCTCTCATTGTCTCAACAGTATAGCTGGTGGTGGTGTTAATTGCTGTATGGTGGTAGTCAACCTTAGTGTTGTGGCCTTGTGATCGAAACAAAGAATATTTACTTGTTTGTTTTTCCGTATATATTATTTGATTGAAATTCAATAAGTGTTATATTGATGAGCCGCCCTAATCCTTGAGTTATCACGTTGTAGTGCGTTAAAGTTACAAGAATGAACTAACTTGCGATTGGTAAGAATTATTGTTTATCTGAGCGATTTCATAGTAACTGCATTTTTTTATCACAGAAGGTGTAAAACTCTGCATGGCTAGCGTTGAAGGCGTGGGTGAGACTGTGAACGATCCATGCTTTGATGGAAGTCTGAAGGACGTATTTTCTGCTCGAAAAACTTAGAAAAATTAAAAAAAAATAGGAAAAAGAAAAAATTAATTTTCTCTTTCCTCAACCTTTTCTAAATTCTAAATAAAAATATTACGTTCACAAAATTTTTAGGGTTCAAAGTGACTGTTTCAGACGGAGATCAATGGATAAATCATACTTACTGTCGTTTATGCTTAACTGCGGCTCTGATGGTATCAATTGGAAGACGTCGTAACACTATAAATCTAACACTGTCGGTTTCACACTCTCTTAAATTAAATCTGAAAGGGAAATTTTGTTAGAAAACACAAGTAAAAGACAATATAAAGTTCAAAAAATGTATATTAAATCTTTAAAAAATTTATGTTTTTACAACAACTTCTTCAGAGAAAATGTTAACAAACAATGGTCTGACCCGTGTACAACACATGGTGAGGAACGGGACGATTCATACGTTACCAACTACCATCCAATATGCAGTTTGAAAAGCTAACGATGCACAAAAAGATTCAAGGAAAGTTTCATGTAACTGAAATTTTGGTGGGCTTATGCTTGCCTGTCTTATAAACGTATTTTATTAATTCACATAAATTTTGGTCGCTCCTCGGAGCTTAAAATTGCTTGAAGCGTATCTACTTCGTTTGTATTATGCAATAACAAATTTTACGTTCAGGCAAGGCAGATCCCATGCACGTGTGAGTACATGGTAATAACACTTTTTTGACTCCGAATCACTGAGGAACCGGTTTAGGGCAAACCCCGTCAAAACGCATCATTTCCCCGTCAAATCCGACTGCTAGGAAATGATGGGGGTCCCATGTCGCTAAGGGCTATTTTCGCTATAACTTCCGATATACTTTGGATAGTCGTTGGACTAACTTGTCCTCATATTCAACACTTCGTAAGAGTTGCAGTGCTTGACAACGTGGATTCGTAAAAGGGTTTTTAATCTTGGAAATTTGGAAGTTCAAGTCCAATTTTATTATACTTTCTAAAATTGGGTGGTCGGGGCGACATTACGTCCCTGTGCAGCGACATTTACTACACTTACCAAATTAACGCTCCTCGAAGAGTTAGCGAAAATTTGGCATAAAAAACGCTCCGAAGAGCAAAAATATATTTCCAAGAATTAAAAACCTCCTCCACGGCGTTTTTACGTGAAGCACGCTTTTCTTACGAAATATTTCCTAAGTCGGATTTTGTTACAACGTCGAAAAGTATATCGGGGTTATAGCGTTCTTTAACAGTCGGGGCGACATTACGTCCCTGTGCAGCGACATTTACTACACTTACCAAATTAACGCTCCTCGAAGAGTTAGCGAAAATTTGGCATAAAAAACGCTCCGAAGAGCAAAAATATATTTCCAAGAATTAAAAACCTCCTCCACGGCGTTTTTACGTGAAGCACGCTTTTCTTACGAAATATTTCCTAAGTCGGATTTTGTTACAACGTCGAAAAGTATATCGGGGTTATAGCGTTCTTTAACAGTCGGGGCGACATTACGTCCCTGTGCAGCGACATTTACTACACTTACCAAATTAACGCTCCTCGAAGAGTTAGCGAAAATTTGGCATAAAAAACGCTCCGAAGAGCAAAAATATATTTCCAAGAATTAAAAACCTCCTCCACGGCGTTTTTACGTGAAGCACGCTTTTCTTACGAAATATTTCCTAAGTCGGATTTTGTTACAACGTCGAAAAGTATATCGGGGTTATAGCGTTCTTTAACACTCCCCTCCTTTCCGTGAATCTTTTTGTGTAACGTTTGGTAAATTGTTTGTTTGAAAATAAAATGGATCATTGGATGTAGTCTCCCATGTGTTGTATTCGGTTATCGTTCAGACCGGCCTATCTGAACAAAACATAGATGCAAATCTAAAATGGTGATAAATTTTTGAACATATATCGATGCATAGCATTCGATTGAATAATTGAACATTGTATATGAAAAAGGCATAAAAAAAAGAAAAAATCGAGAATCCTCGGATTCTCGATGACACAACACAAACACTTTCGACGCACTTATCTTTCTTAGTGTTCTTCCACTAATGCGGGCTTGCGTCTGCTCCTCCTCGTGTCTATGCCTCGTCGATCACCTTCGGTGTCGAACTGCCTTCTGGAACAGCTTAGGTGGTCCTCGGACTGCTTGGCTCCAGCTATACTATGGCTCTGCTCAGTTTATATGAAACAATACAAAACAAAATTTTAGTAATATGTTTGTTCATATCCCGTCTGGGGATCTGCGACCGATAACATATCGTCGTCTTTGAGAATGGAACATTGAATTTTGTTGACTTATATTGATTGAAATGGTTTCCGTGTGGTTAAAAATTCTCTTCTTGGGAGAAATCTGCGACCGATATCACATCGTCGTCTTTGAGAATAGGAACACTGAATTTTGTTGACTTATATTGATTGAAATAGTTTTTTTTTTTTTTAAATCTCTTCTTGGGAGAAATCTGCGACAGAATCTGCATCCGTTGGATCGTTGCATCTGCCCCTCCAGCAGACGTGGCGGCATCATTTCCATCGAGTGATGTTCCGCCTGGACTAGCATTTTCTTCTTCGGAAGATTCGATTTCCAAGTTGTGCTCCTCTGGCGGGGCTGGTCTCAAATCATCGACATGTACTCTTGTCGTTACATTTCCCTTTTGCACGAGATACACCTCGTCTGAAAACTTCTTCAGAATTCTGGTTGGGCCTGACCAAGACGGCGTGAAGGTATGTACCTTCTTTTTTCTCTTACTCATGACTCTGTCTCCTACTTTGTAGACGATCGGAGTGACGGCCTCTTTTGGCGCATATTTCTGTTTGTAATTTTGTTGTGCCTGACGGGCTTCCTTGATCCGCTCGTATCGTGGAAGCGTTTGTTGCTTGGCTCTTTCTTGCCTCCAGGCATACAAATCCCATTCGCCTCTTTCGGCTGGATCATATCCTAATACGATCATGCTAGGTGTTTGATTTGTAGCGGCGTTCCTACGATTTCTTAATATGTATGTCATTTGATGCACGTAGCGATCCCAAGTGTCGTTTGGCTTTTTGAATAAAAGAGTCTTTAAAATTTTCTTGCATTCCTGAACCCGTCGTTCCACGGGGTTGGACTGTTGGTGATATGCCGGAATTAAATATCGTTCGATACCATTCCTTTCGCAAAATGTGATGTACCATTCGGAATTGAAATGACCACCGTTGTCTGATATTATGACTCGAGGGACTCCGAATCTTGCTACTATTTCTTCGTCGATATATTTGGCTATCGTTCTGCCGTCGACCTGAATGTATGCCTTTGCCTCTATCCATTTACTGAAAACGTCTTCGACGATAATCATGTATCTGTTTTCGGCGTCTTTAGTCCTCTGCAGCGGGCCAATTACGTCGACGCTCAAGGTTTCAAATGCATTTTGTGGTGCATGACTTCTAAGTGGAGCATTGGGTTGGGCTTGTCTTGTCTTTACAGACTGGCATATCAGACAGTCGTTTATGTATTTGCCTACGATCCTGGCCATATTATTGAAATAGTAGCGTTTCGCTATTTTCCTGAGAGTCTCGTCTCTTCCTGGATGACATGCTTCATCTCGGTCATGATAATGGTAAATCAATTCTTTTATTTTCCTCTTTGGAACTATCAATTTAAAATTTCGATCGCAATCTTTAAAAAGTACATCGTCTTGGACGTGAAAATTTTTCATAAAAACAAGATCCGCATCGGAACGTTGTTCCTGTTGAAATAGATCATTCCAACGGCGGATCTTGTCTTGAATATCTCTTGAACTCAATTGAGCCTGTACGATATCTTCGTATATTTCTGAGTGCGTTAAAACAGAAATACGTTCTGGACACTTATAATTTGGTAGGAACATTCTTTCCTTTTCATCGTCTGTCTCGACGTACTGATTTTGTGGGTTACGACTTAGAAAATCTGCTAATAAATTTTCCTTTCCTGGACAGTGTTCAATTTTAAATGCATATTCTTGCAATAGTAATGACCATCGAGTAAATTTTGTTTTGTCGTCCTTATGTTTGTTTAACCAAAGTAACGCTCTGTTGTCCGTCTTCACCAAGAACGGTTTGTCTGCTAAGTACATCTTGTACTTTTTAATATAGTTCACCACCGCCAAGCATTCTAGCTCGTTTATGTGGTAACGTCTCTCTGCTGGAGATAACGTGTTGCTTGCATACGAAATTATATATTTTTCGCCGTTGTCGCCTAATTGATATAATACGGCCGAAAGGCCTTGGAGGGATGCATCTGTTTGCAAAATGAATTGACGTGAAAAATCCGGCCGATGGAGTTCCAGCGGTCCGGATAATAATTCTTTTAATTTTCTAAACGCTTCATCGCATGTATGGTTCCAGTGAAAACGATTTTCCTTCGAAAGAAGTTTCGTTAGTGGCTTCGTGATCATCGCCACATTTGGTAGATATTCTCGTACCTAGTTGCAAAGCCCTAGGAAACTTTGTAGCTGCTTTTTTTGTAGCTGGAACGGGATAATTTTGAATTTGTAAGACATGTTTTTCTAATGGTTGGGAAGTATCAGTTCTAATTGTATGGCCTAAATATTGTATTTCATTCGTCGCTATTACACACTTTTCCGGTGACACTTTCAGATTGTGCAGACGTAGTCTTTCAAAGACTAACCTCAAGTGGGACATATGCTCCTTCACGTTTACGCTGTAAACGATTATATCATCTAAATACACTTTACAGAAATGGTGCAGGTAACCCGTTAAAACGTCCTTTGCCATGAATTTCTGAAAGGTACAGGGAGCTGTCTTGAGGCCGAAAGGCATGACATTAAATCTGTAAGCTGCCCCATCAGGAGTGGTAAAAGTCGAAAAATCTTTTGATGCTTCATCTAGCGGTATTTGCCAATATCCACTTTTTAAATCCAACACAGAAAAAATCTTCGAATTGCCTAAATCTTTAATACTTTCGTGTATTTTTGGTAAGACGGAAGCCTCGTCTTCAGTCATTTCATTCAAATGGCGATAGTCGATGCAAAATCGTGGTTTCTTGTCCGAGCGTTTTATTATCACGGGTGGTGAACTATATTGGGCAGTGCTAGGTTCGATGACGCCAGCTTTCAACATCTCTTCGATTTGGTCGTACATAATTTTCTTAGTACTCGGAGACATCGGATATGGTCTGATATTAAATGGTTTCGTGTCTTTTACTGTAATTTTGTGTTTAACAGTCACTGTGGTTGCTTGAGTCGGTTCCGCAGTGAACAGATCGACAAATTCTTCGAACAGCGGCCGTAGAAATTTGTCTTTAATAACAAGCTCTTCAGGAAGCTTTGCCTGCTGTCTCTCCCTCTGAGAAGCTTGATTCCAGAAGACGGTAATACGCTCTTCCGTGCCGGCATATAGGCATTTTCGGCCATAATCATATGCGACATTGTTCATATATAAGAATGGTGATCCTAATATTATCGTTTCGTTCAAATTTTCGATTACTTGAAAATCAATTTCAAAAGAGGTGCCTGAAATTATTACTTGTAATTTTGTCGTGCCAAGAGAGTCCACCATTCGATCTCCGCACGCCATAGCAAATGATCGACGTGTCGTGAGATTTTTAAAATTATCCAACATCCTCGGATGGATAACGTTTCGCGTCGAGCCTGAATCGATCAGTGCGTCGACCGCATGTTCATTAATTTGAACTTTTATACGAGGCAAAGGGAACGCTTCGCTCATATAATTTATTGACTCTCTTGTCTTGTGCAGAGGAGCGTCGTAGTGGTCATGAGTATCGGAAAAAATTACTGGACATTGCTGCCGCCTTGGTTCGACCGTTGTGCCGGGGATCTTGCAGATGGACCCTGGCCTGGGTCTCTGGCCCCTCGAAAGTTTCCCGGTCTCCTGTTGAGATGCGGGTTATTCGGGCATTGGCTATGGAAGTGCCACTGTACTGTGTCTGTACAGTATCGGCACGGGGTTGCCGGTCGGTCGGGTACTCGGAATTTCCCCGATCCGCCATTGAAATTAGTTTGCCTGCGGTCAGGATTCACTGATCCGCTCGTAGAATTAGGCATAAAAAAAGGACGACCAGGCGCTCTGCCTGGACCGTCCTGTCGAGATACGTCCTCTCGGAAATGCACCCTCGGTGCTGTCGGAGTTGGGCTTCCATTGCTCCTTATACTTGAATTTTGTGAACTTAAACGTCCCGGCTCTTGATAGTAAGACGCGCGGGACAAGCGTTGATCTATAAGTTGGATTAGCGACGTCTGTTCGTCAGCTGAATCCCGCTCGACGTTAGTAGCCACTGCTATTAACATCTCTGTGGTTGAAATTAGGTTGCTTCTCAAGCGTGACCTAATTTCTGGACGCAGTTGGTCCATGATGACCCGAGCTCTGATGGCTTCGGATTTAAAGGGATCAATACGATCGAAAAGACAGGTTTTCCTTGTGATAAACACTGCCGTCTCGTCTAAAGACGTTTGCTTGACGGCATACAGTTGAGCAATAGCTCGTGACTGTATGTCGGGAGAATTAAATCTCGTAAGGAATCTTTCCTTGAATAAGGCATACGAAGTAGTCAACGTCCTAAATTGTTCGGACCATCGTTGAGCTTCGCCCTTGAGTTGGCCGGTTACGTTATGGAGGCGATCATAGTCGTGGCTTATGCGAGCTCTGTCGAAATATTCCTCCATAATTTTCAGAAATGCTTCTGGATCTTCATGATCAAGCCCATGGAACGTCACGTTCGGACATCTTTGTCTCTCATGGGGCGTACAGGTCGACACGTTCTGTATCGCCTGCACGAAGCCCTCTGCCATTTTCAGAAACATACTTTCCATCGAAGCAGTTTGTGGCTGTGAAGCTGATAAATTAACATTATCTCCCTCTGGAAACAGTCGCTGTGGTTCTATCCCTCTAGAACCGTCGTCGACGAGCGGTGCTGTGACTCGCTCGTAAAATTCTCTTGGGGTCGACCCCTCGGAGTCTTCCGCCATGAATGAGAAAGGATTTGTTGGGTTTGGGGACGGCATGGTCCCTGTTCGGGCGCCATGTGAACGATCCATGCTTTGATGGAAGTCTGAAGGACGTATTTTCTGCTCGAAAAACTTAGAAAAATTAAAAAAAAATAGGAAAAAGAAAAAATTAATTTTCTCTTTCCTCAACCTTTTCTAAATTCTAAATAAAAATATTACGTTCACAAAATTTTAGGGTTCAAAGTGACTGTTTCAGACGGAGATCAATGGATAAATCATACTTACTGTCGTTTATGCTTAACTGCGGCTCTGATGGTATCAATTGGAAGACGTCGTAACACTATAAATCTAACACTGTCGGTTTCACACTCTCTTAAATTAAATCTGAAAGGGAAATTTTGTTAGAAAACACAAGTAAAAGACAATATAAAGTTCAAAAAATGTATATTAAATCTTTAAAAAATTTATGTTTTTACAACAACTTCTTCAGAGAAAATGTTAACAAACAATGGTCTGACCCGTGTACAACACATGGTGAGGAACGGGACGATTCATACGTTACCAACTACCATCCAATATGCAGTTTGAAAAGCTAACGATGCACAAAAAGATTCAAGGAAAGTTTCATGTAACTGAAATTTTGGTGGGCTTATGCTTGCCTGTCTTATAAACGTATTTTATTAATTCACATAAATTTTGGTCGCTCCTCGGAGCTTAAAATTGCTTGAAGCGTATCTACTTCGTTTGTATTATGCAATAACAAATTTTACGTTCAGGCAAGGCAGATCCCATGCACGTGTGAGTACATGGTAATAATACTTTTTTGACTCCGAATCACTGAGGAACCGGTTTAGGGCAAACCCCGTCAAAACGCATCATTTCCCCGTCAAATCCGACTGCTAGGAAATGATGGGGGTCCCATGTCGCTAAGGGCTATTTTCGCTATAACTTCCGATATACTTTGGATAGTCGTTGGACTAACTTGTCCTCATATTCAACACTTCGTAAGAGTTGCAGTGCTTGACAACGTGGATTCGTAAAAGGGTTTTTAATCTTGGAAATTTGGAAGTTATTATACTTTCTAAAATCTAATCTAAAATTGGGTGGTCGGGGCGACATTACGTCCCTGTGCAGCGACATTTACTACACTTACCAAATTAACGCTCCTCGAAGAGTTAGCGAAAATTTGGCATAAAAAACGCTCCGAAGAGCAAAAATATATTTCCAAGAATTAAAAACCTCCTCCACGGCGTTTTTACGTGAAGCACGCTTTTCTTACGAAATATTTCCTAAGTCGGATTTTGTTACAACGTCGAAAAGTATATCGGGGTTATAGCGTTCTTTAACAGTCGGGGCGACATTACGTCCCTGTGCAGCGACATTTACTACACTTACCAAATTAACGCTCCTCGAAGAGTTAGCGAAAATTTGGCATAAAAAACGCTCCGAAGAGCAAAAATATATTTCCAAGAATTAAAAACCTCCTCCACGGCGTTTTTACGTGAAGCACGCTTTTCTTACGAAATATTTCCTAAGTCGGATTTTGTTACAACGTCGAAAAGTATATCGGGGTTATAGCGTTCTTTAACAAGACCAGTGACAATAAAATTAGGGGGACAATTCAAGATTAGTTGAAGCTTGCCAAAAGCCGCTATAGTTCCAATAATAATAATAAATAGACTCTATTTTTGGATTTTAGTAAAGAGTAACGAACAATGTTGTGTTTTGTTATCGTTGTCAAACATCCTAGGTCCCCAAGGGTGAAATAGTAAATGATAAAATAGTTTCACGTATAATCCCGCAGAGTAGGTAAAGCTTAATATAATATAAAAAAGCTAGTACTAAATAATAGATATTTTTTAAAAATTACTATCTGCATACATATATACAATTGAATTATTTTGCCTTGATATCAGTAGTTATATATAGGTAGGAGGTTTAAAATATGTACTTCTAAAAAACTGGAGATCATTATAATATTAACTTTCGAATCTAAAAACGGGTAACTTCTATCTTTTTTATAGTGTTGTAGACCGATCAATTCTAAATAATTTTGCAAAGGGAAATGTATCGCAAGTCAAAAGAAAACTTTAATTCTAATTTCCTTGTTATAATTAAAGAAAAATTAATATATTTTACAAAATAAGACACTTAGACATTAATTTGTTTCAACGTCGTCTTATTATTGTTATGCAGCAATATATATTAACAATTTTATCATAAGTAGCAAACGATTTCTGATTTAAGACATGATTTGACTTGCAAAGTTATTTGAAATCGATTAGTCTATAATACTGTATAACAGAATTTCCCATTTAAATTTTGAAAGTTAAGGTAATTTCGGTAAAAATATAATGATGGAAACTATTTAATCATTTTTCAAATAAGCTCTTATTTTATAAAACAATATAAAAAAGGTCTAAAGAACTTATAGCGTATATTCATTAGCAAAGATACAAGGGTGCATTCCCTTTAAAAAATCTCTCGATATTTTCTTTTTATTCTAAATTTTTTGATAAAAACTAAATTCTTCAGAAAAAGTTCAGATTTTCAAAGGAAAAAAAATTTAAATAAAAACAATTATAATTTACCATTACATCTAATTTCCTTTTAACTATATAGTTCACCAGCTTTATGAGGCTTTGAAACTTCTATATTTTTAATTTGAAATATATTCACCTTACGCGAAGTCAG
Source organism: Leptura quadrifasciata (assembly GCA_963675555.1). Taxonomy (NCBI): domain Eukaryota; kingdom Metazoa; phylum Arthropoda; class Insecta; order Coleoptera; family Cerambycidae; genus Leptura; species Leptura quadrifasciata. The sequence continues at coordinate 83,161,339 of OY776679.1, read as the reverse complement.
ATATTTATATTCTCTGAATATATTACCTAAATTTTGGCATTGCCAAAAAAAGTTTGATAAGCTGAAGCAATACTATAAAAAATGACTTTCTCAAAAAATTTAAAATAAAAAAGTTTGTAAGTATTAGATATTCCATACAGGGATGCCCTATGTATGTATGTATGAATTACAGTGGAAACAAGGGTTATTACACGTATACCAGCAACTGGAGAAAATGTTTTTCATAATCGTGAGAAAAACCTTTACATCATACGTATTATCGACGTATATGGAATACGTTTATTTGAGGTTCCACATAAAAGTATATATCTCGTATATGATGTGGCAACAATATAACGTTTTCTTAAGATGTCTATATTTAATATACGATAAGACAAATATATACGTTTGAAGCGCAGACATTCGAACGAATGGTGAAGCATGTTGAGTGTTGTGTGTTAGCGATTCTATGCAGATCATGATCATGGAATTTTTATATTCTTGTTGGATTAATTTTTGTTGTGTATTTGTAGGAAAACATAAGAAACCCTACTTAAATGTAAAAGAATTTACAATCAAAGTACACCAATGGTATAAGGATAGAAACAATTTTTTTGTTTTTTTTGTTTATATTTTTAAGATTTTGACAAAGGGGTAGGTGCGGAAAGGGACGGAAGGGAACCCTGTTAGTCGGTGTAGTCAAATTTTATGTGTTAAATCTGTAGACCGGTTCATATGACTTCTTCTTCATAAAATGACCTAAGGAGTTACCCCCTGAAATATTAATACGTCATTAAGGAACAACCTGTATATCGATATTAATTATATGTTTTGCATAACCAAACTTATAATTAATAGGCAACGTAAAACTCGACTTTTAAAATACTGCGTATATTTAAGAGTCTGTTGTCGACTTCTGCGTTGGCGTTGATAAGGAAATAACCTTTTCCATTTTATACAATATTAATTAATGCCCTAAAATTATAACTGCAGAATTATATGTAATAAAATTTTATTATTCATTTATACCAGTATTACGATGTTGAAATTTTTATTGACTAAACGTTCATTCCCTTTTCACGACTACGAAATTTAAAAAATATATATTAATCACTGGTGCTAATACTATAAAGTCAACGACTTACCCGTCCTCGTGGCAAATCTTTTACGCCAAATTTATCATTTCTTACCCTCAGTATTCCATTTTAGTATTTTCTTGGGAAAGCAAATTACTAGATGTAAGATGAAATGGTTATTATCTGTTGTAGCATTCAAAATTTGTGATATTTTAAAGTTATCCAATTTACTTCTAGAATCTTATGTAATTTCATTTGATCTGTTTTGTATTCCCAATTAACCTTAGTACTCTTAATAGATGTCGTAGGTTTCCTCAAACACAAATTAGACACAATTAAACGTTTAAAAATTATAGGTTCGAAACGGTAATGTGCTTCTTCAGTCTAGTTATAATTGATTATTTTGTTTCCCCAACATATTTTAAATTGCTTTCGATGGCACAATCATCCCATTTGTGTATCATACCGCCATCTTTGTAGAGTGAGAAACTTGAGAGGAGTGTACTATAATTCGTCAAAATTACTAGAAACGATGGAGAAATGGTTCGATCAACATTTACTTACTAGTCCATGAAAAAGTTGTAGAAAAAACCTTAAAACACAAAAGTTCTGTGATAGGGATGAGGCATCGTACCCCCTCGTTTTAGAGGGCGATGAACACGATTGTGATATTTTTAGTGCATGAATATTTGTTTATCCCTGTTTTCGAGGGTGCTCAACACGACAGTAATATTCATTTCTCACTCACCCTCCACCAACCACCCCTAATTTTTGTTGGATCGGGGTTTTTAAGAGGATTTCGACATTGTAAACATTAAAAACCCCAATCCAACGAGTCCCACATGTCACAGAACTTTTGGGCTTTCTTCAACTTTCGACTATACTATGAACATCGCTAAACTAAAAATAAAAATTCACTAACATGGAAAAAATGAAAAGCACTATCATAGAAATTAACCAAGCTGTTTACATAAAATAGATAGGAATTATCCTTGATTTACAACTTAAATGGGACCTTCAAATTTTTACACGTTTAGACAAGTGAGCAGTGTCCTAAACGGACATCAGTTATCCTTAATATATTATTATAATCTAGTAGAGTCTACTGTACAACATGACATAAAAATCTGAGGAAGACTCCACCAAACACATCTATCACCTCAAGACAATAATTGAATAATACAAATACAAGAACTAATCTAATCATACCTAAATCTAAAAATCTGTCTGTATAAAACGCTCGACATATTAAGGTCCTGATGCAAAATTAATTAAGAAATAAAGCCAATAAAAAGCAAAGAGAATATCAAAACCGGCTCTTCAGCTTACCGGGAAATTCTTTAAAAAAATTTATAAATACAGGATACTTGTACGCATAATAATATAACAAGAATGATATCTAATTTTGTATCTTCTCTTCTCTTCTCTTCTCTTCTCTTCTCTTCTCTTCTCTTCTCTTTATATTCATATAAACATCACAGAAATTAGACAACCCCGGGGTTCGAACCCGGTAGCGCGAAACCTGTTCGATTAATCGCGATTGCCACCTCGCGTGTTAACCAACGCGGCTATCGGCTAGTTCATGAACTTTCTTTTAAATAGTAACAAAACATATAAAGTAAACGAACAAATGAAATAAATATTGTTATTATTATTACAGTAATTTAACTAAAGTAGTTTAAATAGTCATTTGAGATTTTTTAACAGCCCTAAATATTTTTTTCAGCGTGAATAAAATGCGGGACAACAGTTACAGGTTAAAAATAATAATCCAAACTAATACCTCAGTAAGGAATTACTTTCATGTTTCAAAAATGCAGAAAATAGTTAATAGTAATCGTGAATATGAATTTATTTTGTGAATGCTAGATATACATTACTTTATACAACACCAGACCGACATTTCGGAAACCACTCTGATTTTATCATTTCAAAACATCGTCGATGTTTTAAAGTCACTGAAACCTGAAACATGAGTGCTAGAGATCATGCTATCGTTTAGCGAAATAACATTAGAGTACCCTAGGGAGAGTATTCCCTGACGAAGGGGCGTAAACTCTATTAAATATCATTTTCCATTTCCCTTTAAATATGACACAATTTGATATAGAATTAACCTGCAGTAAGTGGGTACGGAATATTGGTGAACAAAATTTAATGGGCAATAATATAGTACATAATTGAAAAAAGGTAATTTAAAAAAATCGTTTTACATCTTCACGTAAATATAGATATAAATAGAATAGAATAAAATCGCTGACAATGAAATATATTATTTATTCTACATAATTAATTTTTTATTTGCATTTCCGTGCAAGTTCTAATTATATTTTGAAAACTTGTTGGTTAATATGCCAAAGTTTTTCTTTTATATTTTTCTATTTTATACAAAAATAATAATAATAATAATAATACTAATACCTTTATTTCCATAGACTTTTACAAGTATTGGAATATAGTCACAAAAAATTATAAATATAAATAAAAATATGTATAATTAGGTATAACAATACAATTTGAGAGGTATATATAAAAAACATTTAAAAGTAAAGAACAAAATACATAACAGTATGCACAAACAAGACATAAAGTTAAAAAGTCATATAAACACATTTTAAAAAATATATACAGAAAAAAGAAAACCTGATTAAAATATAATAAATTAGGATGTGTCCCCGTCATTGGATATTTAGGTTAGTACTTAAGTACTCTTCCACTTGCAATAGTTCAGATAGGACTGAATATGAGCAAAGTAGTACATCTTCAATATATGGAGGGTTACAGAACGGCGTAGTTGCCAGATAACAAAACAATGAGTAGCTAACTTACCAGCTACAAAATCAATATGAGCTCCCCATTTTAATAAAGGGTCCATATAAACTCCTAGGAACTTGACAGTATTATTTAGTTTTATGCTGTTTTGATCTATTTTAACTAACAGGCTGTAATCAAGTTTCGTAGTTGAAAAGACTAGAAGGTCAGTTTTTGAATTATTCAGGAATAGACCAGAGGTTGCACAGTAATTTTGCATAGTCCTTACAGTCTGACTAGCTTTAATGCTAAGCTCACTAATACTGCTGGAATCAACTGCCATCGTGGAATCATCAGCAAACAACGTTATAAAGACATCTGTCATGTGCTGTGTAATATTATTTATAAAAATAAGACATAGAAGCGGTCCCAGAATACTCCCATGAGGAACACCTGTGGATACATTTAAAGGGCTGGATTTGTAGGTTTTACCGACATCTTTTATTACAACAGATTGGGTTCTCCCGCTTAAATAAGATTTGATCCAACTTAAGGCTGGGCCGCGAATTCCATAGTTAAAAAGTTTATTTACCAGTAAATTATGATCGACTGTGTCGAAAGCTCGTGTTAGATCGAAGAATAAACACGCTGTCTTTGACCTGTTCTCAAAATTATCTAAAATATAATTATAAACTTTTTCAAAACAAATCACCGAATCTACAAAATAATAGAATTATTGGAAAAAGGCCTCTGCGCCCGTGACGTTTACGCCAAAGGAAAAGTCAGAGGTTATGTTTTGCAAATAATATAAATCGGAATAAACAGAGAAATAATGTATTTAGCTGACGTTTCGGAAAGTAATCTCTTTCCGTTTTCAAAGCTATTATTATAAATAATAAACATTTTATAGAAAAAATTTATGAAAACGATATTCATGAATCACACCTGATGGTTAGTTTTGATGTAGTTAGTCTTTTTACCAATGTTCCGGTAGATGAAACCTTAAAAATAGTTAAAGACAGGTTACTAAATGATAATAGTTTGGAAACTAAAACTAAATTTAAGTGTAAATAGCATAATAGAACTCTTAACACTGTGTATAAAAACAACCTATTTTCAATTGGACAATGAGTTCTATCAGCAGGATTTTGGTATGGCTATGGAGTCTGCATTATTACCAATTTTAAGCAACATATTTATGGAGAACTTTGAGAACACACATGTTCAAAATTGTATAAACAAACCGGTTGTCTGGTGGAGGTATGTTGACGACATCTTTGCAATTTCGCCTCATGGTGTCGATTTACTAGATAGTTTTTTGGAAAATATAAGTAGTAAGGAACCATCTATTAAATTCACATTAGAAGTAGAAAGTAGGAATGAACTACCGTTTTTAGATGTTTTAATTAGAAGGGTAAATAATACAATTGAAACAAGCCTTTATAGAAAACCAACACATACTAGTAGATATCTAAATTTTAACTCAAATCAGTCAATAAATGTTAAAAGGGGTGTTGTAAAATGTTTATACGATAGGGCCAAAATAATTTAATATAATAATGAATTATTAAATAACGAAAAAAAATTTATCAAAGAGGTTCTAGTACAAAATCAATATCCTGAAGCCTTTGTTGATAGAGTTTTCATAAATGTTGAAAATAGGGACAATCAGGTACGACAAAAACCTGAACGTCATTATACAGCAATAATTCCTTATGTATACGGACTATCGGAAAAGCTACGCCGTATAGGTGACAAATTTGATGTTAGGACGGTATTTCAAACGGGGAACACATTAAGATCTATATTAACAAAAACAAAACCGATAAACAGGGAGCAGAATTCAAAAAACTATATTTACAATATCCCGTGCGAATGTGATAAATGTTATGTGGGTGAGTCATCCAGACCTTTCAGTGTGAGGTTGGATGAGCACAAGAATTACATTAGAAAGAATGAAATTCAGAAATCAAAGATTTGTGAACATGCTTGGGAAAACGGACATAGAATAAACTGGGACTCGGCAAAAATTTTAACAAAAGAAACAGATACCAGAAAAAGAAAAATTAAGGAATCAGCAATAATCTTATTAAATGAAGATAAGTGCGTATCGAATTGTTCTGTAGATATTTGTACAACCTGGCTACCAATGTTAAAAGAAGAACTTAACAAACTCAACATTATATAAAATATCATCAGTTCTATGTTCTGTGTAAGTAGTAAGTATCTATGGAAATAACATAAACAGAATCTTAAAGCTGTGTATATGACATACACAGCAAAATAAGAGTTCTTCCAAAAAAAAAGCTTTGAAAACGGAAAGAGATTACTTTCCGAAACGTCAGCTAAATACATTATTTCTGTGTTTATTCCGATTTATATTATTTGCAAAACATAACCTCTGACTTTTCCTTTGGCGTAAACGTCACGGGCTCAGAGGCTTTTTTCCAATAATTCTATTATTTTGTAGATTCGGTGATTTGTTTTGAAGAGGATAATAATACATGTGGTAGAAAACCCAAATAATAGGAAAGAATATTCGAAGAATGCCACAAATAACTTTCAGACAATATATAATTATAAAGTGATAACACAGCGTCTTTGGTTGCCAGGCCTTTCCGAAATCCAAATTGACGAGCAGACAATAAATTTTGTTTGATTATAAATTCATTCAGTCTAATAAAGTAAGATTTTTCAAGAATTTTAGAAAAAGCTGATAAAAGTGCAATACCTCTATAATTTGATATGACTTGTCATTTTTTGTATGAATAGGCAGGACTAACGCGTTTTTTAAGCTAGCTGGAAATACACCTTCTGTAAAAGAAAAGTTGACAAGAGAAGTCAATGGTTCAGCTATAAATTCGGCTAATTTTATTAGAAGCGAACACGGGATTTCATCCTCTCCAGATAATAAATAATAATAAATAACACCACAGGTAATTACGACCCCCTTTATCCCGGAAGGCTCTAGAAGAGCCTTGTGTGGGAGGGGGCTACACATTTAGAGACAAGGGACACACACCCAATATCCGTGTATAGTGAAAAAATCCCTCTCACAGTATTTTCCACTGCCACGGCCGGGGATCGAACCCGGAACTTTTAGGTGAGAGGCAAGTGCGCTCACCTCTCGACCACCAGTCATACAGATAAATTTTTAGTTGAAACTGACTTAATTATATCTAGGATTTCCTTTGCATTGAATGGACGCAAAAAAATTGATCTATTATTAAATAATTGTGAATAGTGAATTGATAGCATATTATTCAACGAGCATAGAATAATAGCCATGATATGCGAGTAGAATACCATACTTTGTCCACGACCATTAAATAATATCAATTTCCACTGGACGTGGAAGTATAGTAACGCAAAAAAACATTTTTTTTGTTTTTAATTTTTAGAGCGATTGTCCTATCTATAAAAGATGACATATTCAGCTTCTTCGACCTTTATAGCAATAAATTCAAAGAGGTAATTTCTGGCGGCGTACAAGACATTTCATTTTCACTATTAGTATTCATATTCTTAGTTTATTTGAAATAAATCAATGAAAGTACGTATAGTCCTCTCAACAAATTATTATAAACTACATGGATGGCGGCAGAATTTTTGATTTTAGTGATGGGTTTGAGGTGATTACAACTGCCCGACCCTAGGAGGTCAGCCTTGCGGGGGCTTCCATCGGAAGGTCCTAAATTACCTTTTTTTGGTTTTTCGTTTATAACCCGAAAGCTGTTGGCCCTAGAGAAAAAATTATTCTTACCTTTTTGAAAGCCGACAAAATTTCCTACTTTTTTACAAAAGTGTCTATTTTCAATATTTTATTGTAAAAAGCATGGGGTGCAATAAAAATATAGTAAAAAACACCCGGCTCTTTTTACAATAAAATATGTAAACATTATTTTTTATTTTTTAGTTCGGTTTACTATTAAAGCGTGTTTTTTAGTTTTTTAAATCATATTTTTTAAAATATTGGATTAGCTTATAGCGGTTATATAGAATATAAGAAACTTAGTTTTTGAATTATTTAAAGTGACAGGCTGGCATTTAACCAGTGTTTTGTTTTATTAAATCCCATTTCAGCCTTATATTTGACTCCGTCTCATGTATCATCAGAGAAAATTAAAACAGTGTCATCAGAATACGCGATTGTTTGACCAGATATTCTCAAATTCAACATATTATTTATGTATATTTGAAAGAGTAAGGGTCCAAGCACAGTCCCCTAAGGGATTCCATATATAATAATTCTTTCGTCACTATATACAGTATTTATTTTTACTTTTTGAGTTCTACATCTTAATCACTAATTAAGTCACCACATATACCTCTTAGCCCATAGTTTCTAATTTTTCCAGTAGCCGTTTATGCGACACTGTGTCAAAAGCCTTTGCCAAGTCTAAAAAGATTGCCAAAGGCTTCTTACTTTGATTTAATAATAATAATAATAATAATAAATGTCTTTATTAATTATAAGAAAAATCTTACAAAATTATAAGAAAAATCTTACAAAAAATGGGCGAAGTTTAGCCTAAGGCTACTCTTACATTTAACCCTTAACAGTACTTAGAAGAAAGAGACAAATATTTTCTAAGATTATAAAATGAAAAATAACAAACAATGATAATAAAAACAAAGAAGTTACAATACTCTCACTGATTGGAATTTTAGGCCCATGACCTATTAAACAATTGAAAGTAAAATTATTGAGATAATAAAAGCTGTGATTTAATAATTTTTTTTTAAAGCAATCATTTTATATGTCTTGAATTGTACATCAATTGAATTATAGTGGTGAATCGCATGATAAGAAAAAGATCTTTCGAAAAGTGAAGTAGAATGTTGAGGCATGGTTAATGTGTAATGATGTCTTATGTTGCGACTGTGAATTTAATTCCTTGCAATCAATTTATTTCTCAGATATACCGGGGTGCATGTGAGAAGACGATGCACAAAGGTTACTATATGATATTTAACAGTATTTTCCATATTTAACCACTTTAGCTGCTAAAAATGTTGAGTAATATGGTCATATTTGCGTAGGTTATTAACAAAACGACAACACGTATTTTGCGTAATTCAAATTCGTTTCTTCGTAGCGGCATCTAAACAAGAATAATACAGAATATCACAGTAGTGAAGAATCGGCAATACCAAGGACTCGCACAACTTTTTTCTTACTTTGTAATTGAGTATGCTCCAGTTAGCGTATAGCAGTTTTAAACGTACGTATACTCTCTGAAGTACCTAATACTTTAACGTGTTCTTTAAACCTTAAATTTTTATCAAAAATTACCCCTAAATATTTTACATTTTCTGCAAATGATAATCTTTCGTTGTTTATCACAATGTTCATATTATTTTGTATATATTCATATTCTGATGTAGGACAGAAAAGTATCATGTAGGTTTTTTTTGTATTAAGTTTTAAACAATGATTTTTACAGTATACAAATATACTTTGCAGGTCATTATTAATTATGTTGGCAGATAGTTCAAAGTCAACTGGAGTAAATGTTAGAAATAGTGCCATATCATCGGCATATGATTGCAAACTGCAGACTCCTATTTCAGTGCCTATATCAAACGTGTATACTAAAAACAATAATGGCCCCAAAATTGACTCTTGTGGGACACCTGACTACTAATTGCGGTTCAGATGTATTGTCATTTGTACGTACACTTTGGTACCTTGACTCCTGTATGAAAAAAAGATAATGTCAAATCATCGAACCCGTAATAGTTAAGCTTTGCTACAAGCAAACTATGATCGGCCGAGTCAAACGCTTTAGAGAGATCTAACAGGACCAAAACTGTAGCCTGCTTATCATCCAAGCCCCTGAATATATCATCAGAAATATTGACTGTAGCTGTAGTTGTGCTGTGACCACTCCTGTAACCGGACTGACTTGCTGGAAATAAGTCATTTTGTATGAAATAGTTTGTCATTTGCATATGGATAACCTTCTCTAGTATTTTGTTCAACACGGGTAGTAAACTGGTGGTCACCATATTTAGCTGGGTTTGTTACTTTCGGTATTGGACAGACCATTGCATATTTCCAACTCTTAGGAAAGTATCCCGAATCTAAGCAACAATTAACAACATGGGTGAAATATTTTGTCATAAATGGAATGCACAGTTTAATCATTTGGTTAGTTATGCCATCATGTCCGCTTGCATTAGTTTTTAAATTCAATATAATCTTCTCCATTACATCAGGAGTTACTAACAATAAATTAAAATTGATATTAGCATTAAATTTATTATTCGAATAAAAATTGACAGTATGTTCATCAGCTTCTGTTAAACCATGTGCCGCCAAGAAATGCTCGTTTATGCTATTAACATTTTGTAAGTTATGGGGTAAATCTGAATAACGCTTCGTTTTAATATTCATTTGTTTAAGCCGTTTCCATAACATGCGCTCATTATTTTGACCATTGTATTTTAAATATGCACTTTTCTCTCTTCTAATAGATGCTAGTGTATAATTGCGCAAATGAATTGTGTATGGATTGTGTTACAGAGTGTATAGCACCAAAAGTAGAAACACTTGTTTTAAAACCAAATTATTGTGGTGATATTATTTTGAATTTATTTAAATGCTCTAGTATTATCTCTTTCAAGCATTTTTCTACTATTTTAGATATATTACTAATCAGAGGGATAGGGCGATAGTTGGACATTTGTGCTATATACCCTTGTTTAAAAATTGGAACCACCGTGGACGTTTTCAATGTTTCAGGGAATGTTCCTTGTTGGAAAATTTAATTAATTAAATATTGTAAGGGTTTGGATATATATTCCATGGAAGTTTTTAGTGCCATAGATCCGCAACCATCTTCTCCTGGAGAGGCTTTATTTTACTTCCACGTCCAGCAGAAGTATAGTACCTAACGCAAAAACATTTTTTTTTATTGAAATATGCTTAAAATATCATGAAGCGTCGAGATTTTAAATTTGAGCAAAAAAAAATTCCTGTCTGTCGGTCTGTCTGTCTGTAACTTTTTTTGTGCACACGTTTACTCTGGAACCGTTTATGATATTGACTTGAAATTTGGTACACTTATGTATGTAACGAGATCTGGAACTAGATTATATTTTGACCTAATTCCGTTGAAGGGTTCGGGGGTAAATGGGGTAAATAAGGGTAAATAGGCAAAGCAATAATTTGAACACTACCACCCCCATTGCCACCCCCACCCCATTATTAAAGGCAGTAAAAAATTAAATTGGGATTTAGTGTGTATACGAGAACCAAGGGCCTTTAAAGCTTATTTTATCATTTTTTTTTTCATTGGTAGCGTCCTTGTAAATTCCACACTTCTTTTACATTATTTTTTGCTTCAGTGAAGTTATATATTGATGAAAAGCCCTATTGAAAATATTTTTTTCGAAATTATTGGCTAATCCAGTAAGAAAATATGCAGACAGACATTGTTTTGATCACAAGTGTTTTATTTTTATGGAAAACAAACAAGAAATCATTTAAATTGATATCTATATTTCCATACGCGTAACTCTGGCGTCATCAGTTCAGTAGTTTCACATGATATTTTTTTCTACTGTTGTAAAATGCCTCTTAGAAGTCGTATTAATACTTGTTATTAAGAAAAGTACTACTAGAACCACCAAGAAAAGAAATGTTCAAACTATAATACAATAATTACAGGAAGCAGTTATATTCATCACAGCATACTGCCCTACGTACTACGCTGGATTTCGATAACAATTCGTGGAGGTTGATCGTACCGCAGAGTTTGACACGTCCAATGACTGTACTCCTCATTGTGTCATGTGTGGGTACCGATCAACAGGAGCAAACACAATTAGTACAGTCATTCAACGTTAAAAAGGGGCCAAATCTCCGAAATCTGAAGTACTGCTCCGATCTTCTTGAAAATTTAGAATTAAGTTCATCTTACCCTCCTTTTCAAACCTGGCTTGGTCGCAAAGTGTGCTATTTGTTTTTAAGGGGTGAAAACTACCCCTTACTCCAATAAATTGAAAACTAATAAATTAACGCAGTGATGGGCTATAATTATTTTCAAATATGTTAAATATCAATTGTCTTTAGTCATGGATCTAATATTTCAATATTTTACTATTTAACTACCCTTAAAAACAACCCCTCACACGAAAATTAATAAAAAAATGTGTTTAAAAAGCATGAAACCTTTTTATTTTGGATCGTAATAGGAGAATTTTTCCCTTTAAGTATAAGAAATCTGATACTTCATTTTTTTAATGAACAACAATAAAACTTAGGAAAAATTGAAAACTAATAGATGGAAGCAGTGATAGGTTATCATTATGTTCAAATATGTTAAATAGTTGTTGTTTTTTATAATGTAACTAATATTTCGATATTTTACTATGTAGCTACCCTTAAAAACTACCCCTCACACAATTATTAAAAAAACGGTTTAAAAAGCATAAAATCTTTTTATTTTGGATCTTGAATAGAAAAAATATATTCTTTAAGTGTAAACAACCTGATACATCATTTTTCAATACGATTCAACCTCTAAAAACCACCCCTTACAATAAAAATTAGGAAAAAAATCCTTTTGAAAGCTCCAAGTAGTGGAATGCGTAAAAAATTAAAATAAATTGCAAAATAATTGAAGCGCACCGTTCCTTCATTTTTTTGTAGGGAATTTCATAAGCTATAAAGTTATGATGATTGCAATATTTCTACACCCTTTCGTTCAGAGAATTTTAAGGTTGAAGGGCTAAAAGAGGTTTCCTTCGCATAGAAATCAAAGCTTTAAATGCCCATATCTCGCTTAATTTTTAAGCTACATGAATTTTTAAAAAAGCAAAATTTTCAGTAAAAAGAAAGCTAAATTTTTGTTAAGAACACTTTTTTTCGTAAAATCATTATTTTTTGAGTTATTTTGAAAAAACAACGTATTATTTGAAAAATTGAAAAAAAAATTTACTTAAAACAACTTTTTTCAAAATGTACATTCTCTAAATCATTCAAAGTTTTGAAACGTGTTATTGGGACATAAATAAAGTTAATTTTTCATGGGCTACGATTAATTTTTAATTTTTTTTTTTTTAATTCCAGAGACAACTTATTTTCGTCATAACTTCCTTAATTTTCATGCTAGAGGCTTTTATAAAAGCTTATTTTAAAGGTCTAAAGCAAAGTGCTTTAGACCTTTAAAATAAGCTTATGAACATTTTCTCTGAAAAGTTACTCATTTTTCCGTTATTTGAGTTTAAATCTTTAGATAAATTTACGACAAACAAAAATTCGTCTTCAATGACTCATAAGTCGGTTAATATGACCTAAAACATTAAAGAAAAACGACGAATCGCTTTGTTTTTTCATAAGCTTCAATCTTGATAAGAATAGTTTTTTCCAGAAAACGTTTAATTTTCGAGTTATTCACGAAAAACTGTTGAAAAACGTGTTTTTTATTGGAATTTTCAATCGCGAATAACTCAGAAATTATTATGCTGTAGAAAAAACTTTATACTACATTTTCTTCTCCTCCTCCTCTATCCTCTATCGATTCCCGGTGTCATTTTGAATTTTTAAATTTCCACCCCCGAGAAAGGGTGGCATTCACCCCCGGGGTGGAAGCACATATCGGCACTAAGTCAGGTTTGTTATTTGCATCATTTTTGAGCTACTGTCAAAATTTCAAACAAATCGGTTGAGTTGATCAGATTTCGGAGGTGAATCGGTTCATTGATTGTACTAAATATACATATTATATCTTTACCGATGTGATTAGGATTAGTAAGTACTTTACTGGTAAAAACAATTCATTTTGAAATGTTCCGTTTGGCATTGCATATACTATACCCAACTAGTTACCTTTAATAGAGCTATATACTTTAATTTTTTTAAATCCATAAATATGAAATCTTGAAAACGTGTTTAATAAACAGCCCAACAACCTAATCGATTGAGCGATCTATATGTTTATTTTATGAGAACACTAATCATAAATTTGACGTTCAATGCGGCTGATGTATTTTTTATGTTTACGCACCACGCACGCATGAAGGAAAAACGGGAAAAAATGAAATAAGTGAATTTAAAAGTCTGTATTTCTAAAGTAGCTTATACAAGTGAAACATAACACATTCATCATATTTCGGCCGACCATCCTTTTGTAAAATTCTTATCTTGAATAATTTTGGTAAGAAATACACGCGTTGCTATTCATCGACTTTGTTCAGAGGATATATTTACTATGATCAGAGAGCATTCGTTTATATACAGGGTGATTCATGGTGAATGGAGTATTAGAAGTATATGGAGAACGGGTAAACATATCCTTTTGAAAATTTGGGTACCAAGTTAATAAAGTATGTTCTGTCAGCCTAAAATATTATCGGTAGCGCGCCATTGCCAAATGTAGGTAAAACTGGCAACACCGTTATAGAAACAATTTATTTGACATATACGTAGTAGAATTTCTTCTAGCTAATCTGTGGTCAGTGTCCAGTTGACCTTGTGATCACCATGTACATAAAGTGTATACGAACTTAATTCAAACCGTATAAAAACTAAAAGCCGGCAAAAATAGTCGACATCTCTTTATTGTACATGGGCGGAGGTAAATAGAAATGCTTGTCATAAGAAAATGATATGATTTTCGGGCGTTATTATATTATCCTCTGTTTCAAATGGTCTCCAGAAAGCCATGGTAAATTAGTAAATAATTTAAATATTTTACGTTTTATATAGTAGTAAATATTTATAAATATGAACAATAACTAACTAAATTCCTACGCTTGATATTATAACAGGTATTTATGCACTGCACTGGCACATTGACAGCACATCTCATAAGTCCACATTGATTACTGAGAAACGATTTACGAGCTTTTTCATGCTAGTAGGCCTGTCCGTTTTATTATCTTTAAACCAGTGTAATCGTAGATGGTTCATTCAGGCTGATTACATTACCAGTCACGGACTCGCCTGCACAGTTTCAACTACCATTCGAATCTCGATACCTTGCTAAATATATAGGACAAAATAGCAAGTTCATTGCGCGCGGTCCTGTGCTTTAACACTGATCAGTTTCAATTGTGGTCGTATAAAGTATACATATTATAACGTACTTCAAACGTCAATTGTGGTGTGATATCCAAACTATGACAAATGGAAATTTTCCGACGCCAGGTTACCATCGCTTATACATCGTGTTACAACTTTGGGCTAAAAGTTAGTGGTCGTCCTAGATTTGAACTTAATGCAATAGCGCAATTAGTACAAATTTAGTCCGAAGACGGAAAAATGCGATTTGCGGTTGTAGTCCATTGAATGAGTCGAACGAAATAGCAAATGTTTGCTAGTCGGACTAGAGAATGCCCCTTCCCCCGTTTTTGTGGGTGCTGAGTCGATTCCCGGGGTCAAACCAATTTTTCCACCTCGGCAACCCCCTCAAATTGGCCAGAAACCACCCCCAAAGTGCCCTTTCTGTGAACCCGTTTATTTTCCTCAGTTTTTGGACTAACTGTTATTCCCTCGAGTAGAACGGAAGATCCCTCGAGGGATTTGACCTCAACCACCCCTACACCAGGCTTCCACCCCTCTAGGGGATTGGTAAATTGATATTTTTTTGTGGATTTTTTTTTTTACAGGAGGTGTTTCTATGAGGAAAGTGGCAGGTAACCAGGGTTGTGTAACCATCCCCGGGGGTTGCTTTCACCCTTCAAAGGGGTGGAAATAAAATTTAAAAAAATATACATATATTTTGTAGCAGTCGTTTCTTTGAGGAAGGTGGTAGGTGACCATGTGTAACCACCACCGGGGGTTGTTTTCACCCTTCTAGGTAGTTACACAATCCTGGTCACCTGCCACCTTCCTCAAAGAAACGACTCCTACAAAATATAAAAAAAAAAAAATTCCACCCCTTTGAAGGGTGAAAACAACTACCGGTGGTGGTTTCGGAAAATATTAAGAAAATGCAAATATAAAAATCTAAAATGACTGTAACATATCAAATGTTGTTTTTTTAGTTGCTGATGGCGTATTTGATATTATAAACGAGAAGAAAATTTAAATTTTTAGAAAAATCACGGAAAATTTAATTTCATTCCAAGATTTTGAAGGTGTAACATATTAAATGTTGAACGATTAGAAATTTAAGCTGGGAAAAATTGAGATATAAATATACAAAACGTAATTAAGCAATTACTAAAATTATTAATAATTTTTTATTAATTAATTTTATATACAAATATAAAAAAAAATAAGTTAATAATTTTAAAAATCACCATCGGATTCGGCTTCAAGAATTGGAATTTCTTGTTCATCATTGTTGTCAATTGCATAATTCTCGTTATCTTCTATTATTATTTCAAATCCTTCAGTCTCTTGACTGAACATTCGTACAATCATTTCCTTTACAAATTAAGCAACTTAATGTGCAAAACATGCCACTCTTTCGACACCCACACGTTCGGCTGCCTCTAGTTTTACAGGGGCACGTAATAACGTTTAAAATATCTTCAGGAGCCGGTGGAGATAACATTCTAGTAGAAGATAGGTCACCATCAATAATCTTCTACCCCCAATCTGTAGGATTTAATTCGGGGACTATGCCATGACAAAAACCAATGCATTATTGAACTTGGAAATACAACCGTTTAAGATGTTCTTTGAAACTATCTACAGAAGGGGGCAAAGCGGCATGATTAAGCGATATTCTTTTCGTGGTTTTAAGATTTGCAGACGTTTTTTGCAGAAAAGATTGAATCTGAATTAATGAAGCTGCTGGCTTGGGCTTAAATCTTTTTCGACTGGTGAAGGTTTATATTTATATAAAAATGTAACAATCACTTTACTCCTGATATCTTCAATATCTGTTATGCGCTGCTTAAATGCCGCTGCACAATCGCGTAACTCTTGTCCTTCGGAATTATTTTTATTTAAATTTTCGAAAAATGTTTTTTTCCCTTTTTAAAAAACGCCGAGGTTGTGTCACATCCTGTAAAACAGTGCGCAAATAGTAAATGGTTTTTAGTGTTGGCGTATTGATCATCAAGGCTTTCAGTAGAGAATATTTTTTGAGGCTCCGTTCCACTGCTGCTTTTTAGGTTTTAAAAAGTAGAAAAAGAAGACCCGTCATTGTATACAGTAACGCCAATTTTCCCTGACAAAGCGGTTAAAATAACAAGGACGTCAATATCTTCTGACACAACAACCATTTTTTACCAACATAAAAATCACTTAGCTTCAGTGGCTTTTTATATTTGCATTTTCCAAAGATTTCCTTGCATTTTAACTTCATATATTTATATAGAGAAATGTTCCACAATTTTCCGGGAAATTCCAAAATTTGTCATCGTTTTGAATATCTCATTCATCATCAGTGACCAAAGGTTCTCGCATTTTCCAAGAATGTTCCATAATTTGCCAGGGATATTTCAAGATTTTTACTTATTTATGTTAAAATTCGTAATCGGTGTACTAAAAAACGTAAAATACGTTACAAAACTTGAACTAATATCTTTAAATTGCGAAAGGGTCGAAATATGATAAATTTTTAACGATTTTCCGTTTTTTTTAACGCCTTGCTTATATTTACGTCCTGGCGGAGTTTAGCTACAGCTACTCTTCCACTCAACCAGGATGTTAATTTTTCCGAAAAACTGACTTCAGATTCATAATCAGCGCCCTAAGGAACCCATTATTGGGCCAAAATATTTATTTTCTTATGAATTAGAAATAATAAAATAATGTGCTACCCGGACTGGCCAAAAGCTGGTGGTTAAAAAAAAGGCATGGTCAGCAGCCATTACTTTAGTTGGCTGAATGATTCTGAGGGTATAACTAACATGTTACCATAAAAAAATATTTGAGGCTAACTGTACTTTAATTTTTTTTTATCCAGCACCCCCCCCCCCTTCCCCCCTCATTGACTCGGCTATATGCAGGATTTAGTTTTAAAAAGTATACATTTTTAACGTTGTGCTCTAAAACAGATAAGTCCTAAGGAATTTGATAGACGCTCGCTCGATTTAAATATGAAAATGTGAGTCCAGCTGAAGCAAAACAAGAGACAATTTAACAAATATATATTCAACTGCAAAGTGGATTTGTAGTTATGACACCGAATGCGGTCTTGTTTGTTCCTGGAGCTTTTTATTCGAGCGAGGAAAATCTTGGATTTTTAGCGGATTTACGTTTCTCCGTCCAGTATTTTCTTCTACTAAAAGTTGCATACATGCATATTAATAGGCAGTTCACGAACCACCAATAAATTAGAACATTATCACAACCGTTACGCCAATATTCAGGAAGGTTTAAATATCTAGGTTTATCATCAGTTTAATGCAATATAAATTTGTTTGTCTACTTTATTTTGCAAATCCAATAGGGTTTACATTCCAGTCTCAGAGCAGACACTTATTATATCAAGATAATATACAAAGCAATGATTGAACATATATCCAACTAATTGTTATTTCACAAGTTGAATCACACTCATATTTATTTTATCCTCTACTATACAAATAGAAACTATTTAGCGATAAGTTATACTCAAACTCTGTGGTTAAAAAGATCTTTGAAAAATGTATTCTGAACATTTTCTTTCAATTTTAAGAAATCGGTATGCATTCAAATTTGTTGCAAACGAGCTAATGCTGTTGCATTATTTAAGCACGTAGCTAATAATCAAGGCACATAACGAAACAATGAGCTATATATATACAACTGATTTATGTCCAGCAGTGCATAGTTGTATTATGAGTTAGATATTAAACATTTTCAGAATTTCCTTGCCTTCGTGATTAATGAAATGCTAGCGATAAACATTGAAGGAATTAATAATAACTTGATTATTACTCAGTTTGTCCAAAACTTAATTTTGTTCCATGCACGAGAAGGTGATAAGCTACGTTTTGCTTGTCCTAATATGATGCGATAAATACACTTGAGTCATCATCGCATATGTCAATTTCTGTGAAGTTTTTACACTTGTTAAGAAAATTCCTTATTATATCTGTTTAGTCACATATAATAGAAGGATGAAGTGAGGAACGGCGAATTGAAGAGCTGATGTGTTTATGCCAGATCACATCTCTCGTCTCTAACAACGCATGCGATGCGACTAATTAGAATGACAGACAGAGATCAGATGAGACATGTTAGTGCAGCAACTGTGTGTACTACATGCTCAACGTCGAGAGTGTTAGACTACTATAGTTGCAGTTATACAGGGTGTTTTTGAAATATATTCATATACCGGGTGTAACAGGATCATGGTATACCCCCTTTTCTACTTTAGTTTTGAAGATAATTGATTGAAATTTAGGATATACTACATACATAATAAGCGGCACTTTTTGTGGCATACAATTTTTTTTTCACTTCCGGTTTCGCCGAACGTGACACTAACTTTCGACTTTTAAACAGAACACCCTGTATATTATTGCATTTTTGAATTCTGCATAATTTTCTGTATCCAACGATGTCAAATAAGTGACATTTCAAACATCAATTTTTTTTTATAATATAATTTTTAGTTTTCCATTTAAGTGTGCCATGACGGTTCCAATTTATTCTAAATGACCCGCGTAATGCTACAAAAATCGAAATCCCGTTAAAAGCACTAAATTACGTGATTTATGAACAAATAAAATTCACCCAAATTGTTTTTGGGGCAAAACTCATTTTTTTCAAATTAAACCATATCGGTAACGTGGTACCATTTATTAGTACTATTAATAAGGAATTTATTTATATGTCGTATTAAAATGTGCGATAAATACAAATAAAATTACAGCTAAAAGAAAATAACAAAACACAATTTTATTCTAATTACCTTGTTACACATAAGGTGGTCTTGGAATACAAAAAATTAACACAAAACATTACAACAGTTGTTCAAAATGCTGTCCACTAACGTCAGTGCACTTCTGAACAGCTGTTTCTCGAAGAACGTTTGCCAATTGCTGGGCTTTTTTGCTATTAATTGCTCGTCTTACTCGCAGCTGCAGGTCTTCACGAGTTGTAACGGCGGTTACATAGACAATATTTTTAAATTACCCCAAACAAAGAAATCAAGGGGCATTAAATCAGGTGACCTTGGAGGCCACCTCACAGGTCCACTCGTCGAAATTACGTTTTCTCAGAATCTCCGTTGAAGGTAATCAATTACCGGAAATGAAAAAAAATTATTGTGTCAAAAAGTGCCGCTTATTATGTATGTAGTATATCCTAAATTTCAATCAATTATCTTCAAAACTAAAGTAGAAAAGGGGGTATACCATAATCCTGTTACACCTAATCTGTAATATACATTTTTTATTTGAAAATTAAAAGGAGAAAACGTCAATCTCGACGCCTGTAACTTTTATTACAGCATTGTCAAGTCTGCACACAATGATTAAATTATTAATAAAAGTGGATATGAATACATGACGGTATTTGGGTATTTATCGTTTCACTATACACAATTCGTTTCACACAACTCTATACAAATCAGTCGCAAAGTGTGAGGTCTGGAGACCTAGCTGGCCTTAGTACAAACCAAGTCTATTTGTGTAAGTTACATTTAAATGCCTTGTTTCTTCCCTCGAATATGAATTGGAGATCCATCAAACAGATATCACATTTAATGCAAAGTTTGCAGTGGCACATCGTCGAACAAATATGGCAAAACTTCAGGTGGAAATCTTAAGTACTCAGGTCCATTAACCCGACGTTCGTAAAGTCCAATGTCAATTCTATCTGCCCACGTACTCACAGAAAACCGTTGTCGATGATGACTCTCACGTGTTGCACGCAGATTTTTGCCACTTCAGATTGTGAAGGTTCAAAATTTCATCTCTGGAATCTGAACATTTGGCCAAACAAGTAGTCAAACTACTCTCGTTAAACTACTAAACACCACGCCTATCGACGTCCTGTCTTGCCCTGTTCGTCCTACTATATTTCCCCTCTTTTATGCCTAAGGAATTCAAGTAATGACCCCCTTAAATGACTTTGTACGTATTTTATAGATTTGTAATGATCAATGTTGTAATTAAAAATAATAATATAATACAGTTTTTTATAGAGTTTACAAAATTGGAAACTACATTAACACTAATTTTATTTTGGAACTTCATTGAACTATCCGTAGATTCTAACTTGCTGGGGCTGTATATATATATGGGTGAAAAAGTAGCTGGGTTGTACTCGTTGTTAGGTAGATCTGCATTTACATAAAGTATTGTATTGTCAATATCAGTATTATTCTTATCACTAGTGGAAGTTAGGCTATTCAGATTTAAGCAAATTACGTCAGTTACTTTATCAACCGCGTTTTCTATATCACAAAAGATATTTGTGAAAGCTTTGGGTATACAAAATTTTCCACAGCATTATTTTGCTTGCCAATATCTTCACTTGCACTGTCACTACGCATTGAATCCATAAGTGTGTTTGAAGTAATATTCAACAAGTCATCATTTGACGAAGTTATAACTGATTGATCGATGTTATTAAGCTCCGCAACAACTTCTTGTCCCAAGGCAGGTGGTTCATCCTGAACCCTAACAAATTTAAAATTTTTGGTTTGATGCATGTCATTGAATAACCGAGGCACTATTAAGTTTCTTAGAAGTTATAGGGTTTATTTCAACATATTTGATGTGTCCTTCCGTGTATTTGTTACTCCACAGGAATTCATTTAGCTTAAAGTTGTATTTGTAGATATGATTATCTTGTTTAGCAGTTTGATACGGCACGGATGTGAATACAATATTAGTATGAGTGCAGAGTTTGAACTTATTACAAATATATTTAAAGGAGGAGGGTGTTGGACCCATTTTTATATCATTTATTCCGCCAATGATTATTACAAAGTCATTTAGAGTGTAGTCCTTCGTTAGTGTGTCAATATATTCTATTAATTGTTGTAATCTTGAATCTTGCACCAGGTTTAACAAAAGATAATGTATTATAAAAATCAAATTCGATGTTGTTTCTCATCAGTTTTTAATGTGAATTCCAAGTTTGTCAGCAGCAAGTAACAAAATTTGTTTCTGATTTTTGTTCACCATGTCTAAGTGGATGTTTTTGTCATTTACATGCATTTTATTTGATCTTAATGTACCAGTTGTATGAGGCTGTACAACTTTTTCAATATTTGGTCCACCCAGTATATCTATATTTGGTTATCACCAATATTCACTCATTTCTGTTTAAACAACACTTAAAACTCACATTTTGAGAGCTCTAAGAAACCGTGGCTACTACTCTACTACTACTCTAGCTCAAAAATTTTGAATGCCCCCAGTTTTCTCTAAAATTTTGTTATACATTAGCCCGTATCTTTATTCCTAGGAGAAGTTGTGGAAAACTATTTTGTCCAATGACAGTCTGGTTACATTCTTTATAGTAAAATGAGGATTTTATAGAGGAGGTGCGACTGAAATATTATTTTTTAATATTCTGCGCTCTAGAAGCACAAAAAATAAATTGTTAAAAAAATATGTTCTGAAGGTCATTGGACAAAATAGTTTTCCGCAACTTCTCCTACCCGTAGTATTCATTTCATTAATAAAATTCATCTTTCCAGCCCATTCCATATACGACAAGAAATAGATAGATTCACTCCAATAAATAAACATTTTCACGCTTTAAATTAAAAAATTATTATAATGATTTTGTAAAAAAAAATTCCGCTCTATTTTTCTCCTGGGTACTCAAATACAAAAAAATTTCCAAGCAAATACTTTGGCTGCCATGATGACGCTAAAGAAAATATACATTTTATCGGCTAAAAAACATAGATGTGAACTTTCCTTATTAATTCATATGTCCTGCTAATTGCGTGACCCCCTGTATGTGAAAGAATTACCAGGCAACTAATTTTTGAATTAGTGGTTTGAAAGTAAAACTAGGATCATAATACATAAAGATAACGATAAATTGTTGATATTTATGTTAACATAATTTTATTAGTTACAGTTGCACATCAAATGCTGGGTCGCACAGCGGTTCAAGCCACAATTTAAAACAATTTCAGCGCTAATCGATACCCACATTTCCGACCACCCTCCTTAGATACTGTTACAACAGATCCCCTATATTACTTACAAGTAAATAAATAATCATCCGTCAGTATTTTCAGTGACATGAAATCTACTTTTTACTAATTCAATGTTTGGGTGTACTTTAGTGCGCACGCACAAGACGCGGTAAGCTTATAAAAGTCCGTAAACTAGATCGGTTGTCAGTCACAGCGTACCGAAACTTAGTGATTTAAGCACTCCAACATCGAAAGCTCGCAGTGTGCCGCGAAAGCTTGACGAACGTCAACCAGACTTCGCCTCAGATTTATAACTAGTGTGCAAAAAAAATTAAGAACAGTCGACGAAATGGTACGTACACTCTTGGTTGTTAATTAATTAGTAATAGTTTTGTTCATTTTCAAGAGTTTGTATAATATTGGAAATACTGCAGCTAATATTTAATACGCACAAAACTCTGCGAGTTGTGTGCAATTAAAATAACATTGAACTTAGAAAATGAACCTTCATCGTTCCTGATTAAACCGGAAATCGTTAAGCTTGTGGTAGTTATGTCTGATAGTTACCCTCAAGTGTCACAATTAAGATATTGCGCAATTTTTAAATAGTCATGGCTCAGAAAAGCAAATGTTTGAACGGCGATAATTGGCACAATTTGTTTGCTTGAATGTCAATTAAATAAATTACGCCGTGCAGTGACTCGTGTGATGGTTTGTTTGTAGATATTGTAGAAAACCAGAAAATCTTCACTTTGTGGAAAACAGTTTACACGTTCCTCTAAAACTAATAAATTTTCTGGTGGTTCAATGCATAAACTTCGTTTTCTGTATGCCTCCAAATGAAACAGTTCAACGGAGCCAGATCAGGTGATCTGGCTGGCAAACTAGCAATAGAGCAATTCTATTATTTGCAATAATTTTATTATCAAATTTAAATTTATGCTATTTCAAAAGTTTAATTATATTATTTGTTATCTTAAAATAGAAGGAAAAGAATTGAAAGAGTCAATCTGAATAATTAATGAAATAATTACTTTACTATTGATTTATTATTGAATTTCTAGTACCTATTACTTATAGTTTTCAGCAGCCGTATTATTTAAAATTGTTCACTTTCCCCCAATATCGGATGTTTTTATTCATTGTTCGATTCTCAGTATCCATTTACTTAATGTACTCACTTTGGAACTATTAAAAGGCAAAGGAAGGCATTGAGCAGAGCTTTTACTCAATTTACTACAACAAATCAAATTAGTTTTATAAAAATGTACTTTTTTAAATAAAATGTATTGGTATATGTGTCTAAGGCCCATACAGTTTAATATTAATCAAATGTATAAAAGTGGATTTCTTATCGTTGAATGTAAACATTTTGGTGGTGAAAAGTTTTTTCAGAACCAGCTCTCTCCACCCAGTAACAGTGCCTACATTTTTTCATTTATATCAATATAATCGATTACATAGATTCTTTTGGGGTAGTGTTATAATGTTCTCTGTATTATTTAGTGATATGCCATATAAGAAATAATAAATGTATCACATGGAAATAATCGTAGAAAAGAATATTATTGTATTAAAATTTATTCCTCAGGTACATTTTTTTCTTTTTATCATAACCGGTGCCCAACGTAAGGCGCCAAATGCACTAATGTAAGTCACTTAGTTCTCCAATATTTTTTTATAATTAATGGGATGGCGTACGTTGGATTGCCTCATTGCCTTTTAAGAGTCAAAAGTATATTTTACTGTCGGTAACAGAGTAAACAAAATATAGTTTTACTATTAATTTATGAAAAAATCATTAAAAATAAAAAATATTCTGTGGATTCAATCACATTAAAAGAATTATTCATATGAACATTTGATATAATTATTTTGTTCAAGTCAGCACCATATTATATAATTATGTATGTATGTATGTATGTATGTATGTATGTATGTATGTATGTATGTATGTATGTATGTATGTATGTATGTATGTATGTATGTATATCAATCTTGAAATATTATTCTGCTATGACAGATACCAAATAAATTTATCAGCACAAGATACCACCTTAATAGGTCCTTCGTATGTCGGCGATAAAGAATATTTTAATTTATCTTTCCTAATAAAAATATAATCACAGGTTTGTATGTCAGGATTGATAAATGATTTTTTGAATCTGTCACTTTGAGATTATTAAAATGTTCACGTAATTTTGCTATAAAAATCGACAGATCTGTAAAATCGTGAGTTAATATAAAATGTCCTAGGAAGATGTAACGGCTGACCAAAAACAAATTCCGCAGAAGAATATTGTAAATCTTCTTTTGGCATTGCTCGCAAACCGAATAGAATGATTGGAAGTTCACTCGTCCAATTCCTGGAATTAGATCTGGCAATCACCGTTGTTTTTAGAGTTCTGTGAAATCTTTCAACTAACCCATTACTTTAAGGATGCAGTAATATGTATTCTATGAAATCCTAGGAATTTTTAAAACTGTGAAAATAACCTAGATTCGAATTGAGCGCCCTGATCTGCAGTTATGTAAAGCGGGACACCAAAAACGACATATCGATATATTGTCGGGATAATGTTTCTGCTGTAATGTTATATGCCTCCGGCCAACGAGTAAAACGTACAACTACAGTAAGAATGTAAGATCAACCTCCGGAAGGAGGTAATGGTCCTACAATATCCATGTGAATATGTTCAAAACATCCTCTAGGGATTTCTAGGCTTATTTATTTTAGCTGTCTGACAATACGTTTTTGTCCATGTTTGTCTTCATTTTAGGCAGGATTGAGATGATTTAAATCATGATTTTTTAAATAAAATCTTAATTAATTTTAAAAAATTAAGCTAAAATTTAGACACTTAAAAATGTAAGTATTTAGTATTCATAAAAAAACCTAGGCCCATTTTTATGGTCATATTTATTACTTATTATAATAATTGAAAAGGAACTTAGCTGCTTTTTACAAAAATTAAAATACAACTTTTAAAACATCTTTTAATACAAAAAAAGAGAACTCTACCTAAAGAAAAACTAAATATTGTTGAACTTTTATAAATACCTAAATGTTATAATGCTTAAATAGAAATACTAGTTAGCTGCTTTGCCATTACCTAGTCTGTTTCTTATATCTGAATGTAAGAATCCATAAGAAGAAAATATCCTCTCTACATCAGCAGAGGATGCACAGGCACACAAAACAGAAATCAGTATAGGTAGCATTTGCTTAATTTCTCTTCTTCTTGGGACCTCCACCACTGTGCTGCTATTTTTGATTCTTTCATCCGAAAACATAGTTTTGTGAAAAAGTGTCCGGACCTGGCTTCCAACTTAATTAGTAATGGTAATAATCCTGTCTGCAAAATATTTGGAAACGATATCTAGAGCATCTCTCTTTCTTCAGCCAGTAATGGATATTCTTCTTTGTTTATTGTAGGATCCAATATATATGCCAAACAGTGAAAGGGGGTTAGAGCTGTAACATATATCTTTTCTGAAATAGTTGAGTTTGATGCAAGCTTCTTTCATTTTCAAAGCTGTCAAAAATAGCTATTAACTTTTTCCATTCTTGAACTGCTTGAGACAAAAAGCACCTTTATATTGCATTGCATCAAGTGCTACAGAAATGGGTTTTAGTAACTGTAAAAAATCTTCAGCCTTACTTTTAATATAGATATCTGAAACTTTTTTAAAAATCACTGAATCAATTTCTTCTTTATGCTCTTCACATATTAATAACAATTTTGGCCACTCATTTACATAGATCTTAAGACAATCTGAAAGTGTATTCAATCGAACATCTTGAAGTAATACCAATCACTTGGCAAATGGGTATTCTAAAGTATTTCACAATTTGTACTATATGTTCTTTTACCCGCGATGCTTCTAAATCTTTGGAGAGCAAATTAATTAAGTGCGCCGAACAACCATATGTAATTATAGGATAATTGAACGACTCGGTGATTATTTTCCTCATACTGACCATGTTGGCCGCATTATCTGTCACACAACTGGTAACTCTACAGTTTACACTTATTTATTGAGTTAATAGCCAATTCGGCAATATAATCAGCTATATGGGGATGACCGGATGTATCTATGCTTTCTAAAAGAACACTGTTTCTATTTTCTACTATTAAAATTACACAGATTATCGGCTCATTATGAATTTTAGGCCATCCGTCTAAGGACATGCTAACAGACTGCCCAGAAAACTTGTTAAAACATTTAGATTTTTCTTCTTCAAATATTTCATTCAGGAGCGTTGATGACAACTGAAATCTAGATGGCGGAACGTAACCGAGTCTTAGCATTTCTATGGCCTTTGGAATTTCCTTATTTTCTATTGCTCTAAAACTGAAATTTGTTGCGTAAATGGCTTTGGCTATTTGTCTGAAAAATTCTTTCTTCTTATCTTGTCCAGTTCGCACAAGAAAATAACCCAAATGTCCCAAATGACCGCTGTTTCCACTACTTTCACTTCCACCTTCTACATTTCCCTTGTCACAGTTCTCGTTCTCGCTTCTCTGTTTCTTTGTCAACTGGATGATTTCGTTCTGGCTAGTTCCAGGCTGAGACTAACCACTGATATCAATGATAGCATCACTAGTTTTACATTTGCAAGTTTCCAAGTGTGTTTCAGTCTATCCACTAGACCTTGCAATTCTTTACCACACTTTTTATACATTGCTCTGCAACCTAGTTTGCTAACCACTTTCTTTTTTATAAAATGTTGCCAAATACTAAACTGCTTTCTGCCCCGGCTTGTCATGATTTCTTGCTAGATTACCCTCAGAAGCAAAAATATTACTGATAACTAGAATACGGTACGAGTCATTTATATAGCCGGGCCGCGTCGGGCGTTTTCTGCGAGTCTTTGCAAGTTTCCACGAAGCCGCAAATTGCGCGAACGGAATTTTCCCGTTAAGACTTGTCGAGTTTTGCTTCGTATCTGTAGTATTCATGCCTGAAAATATTTGTTAGCTTAACGAAACAAGATATAAACAGTTAGAATTGTTAGAAAATAGGTATATATTAATAAAAACTAGCCAAAATTAGATTTACCAAAAAAATCGTGATTTTTTTTTAAATCATCGATTTTCGACTTTTTAGAAAAAATCATTATTTTTATCAACCCTGATTTTAGGCCAGATATATTTACTGTTAATTACATATTTAATATTATTTTTCTTGGATAATTGATTGTTTCATAATTAAAATTTTGCATAGTCGAAATAAAACTTTTATAAACCAGTGACTCAGCCTAGTAAAACTACTATTCAATTAAGTTCAACTTACGATCAATTAAGGTTTGTAACGTGCCTATGTGTAGCGAAGAATGTGGACGACTGCATCTCATGATGGCCGCTCTATGTGCATTTACCAAACATCCTAAGTGCCTACAAATTTAAATAATATACCTGAAGATTCAAAATCAGTCTTGAATGGGGGGTAGTATTTTTTCATTTTAAATATGTGATACGGATTTTTGTGTCTATACAAAGCAAGCATCCTTTACATTGAAGATTTAACTTTTAAATATTCACAAACATAAAACGCATTTTTCTTTTCTAATATTTCGAATAATGCGCCTGAAGGCGTCTCTTCA
Organism: Leptura quadrifasciata; assembly: GCA_963675555.1. Lineage (NCBI taxonomy): Eukaryota > Metazoa > Arthropoda > Insecta > Coleoptera > Cerambycidae > Leptura > Leptura quadrifasciata. The sequence goes on along the minus strand of OY776679.1, from coordinate 83,132,921 downwards.
ATCTGGATCAACCGGTATACCTATTTTCTGATTTATTCTGACATTTTCTATAAACTCACTTAGTGTAATTTGTAACCCGAGGACACGTTATTCCACGTGAGCTGATTTTACGTCTACCAAAAAAAATACCGGCTAAAGTTGCAACCCCTTAAAGTCAAGGGTAAAGAAATTGTTTCATTTATATCACGGCAACAATTTAAGGCACAATTTGATGCCTATACTGATTCTTTAAGGGTAGTAACAGTTTATATAACTTTATCTGGATTCTAACAGGAGAGATAAACGAGGTATTTTAAGTTAGAGGCAAAGTATCAACGTGTTTACTTTTCGCTTTCACAAACCTTAGCTGATTTGATCAAGATCAATACTATCTTTAGTGTAGTAGTAATTGATTTATATTGTGTAGGTACAGAAGGGCATATTTGTAAATTTCTGTATTTTTATATTATACCAAACTCTAGTGGCTACAACTTATATTGATGAAAATACTTTGTCAGATTTGTATTATAGTGCAGTAAAAAAGGCCCAAAAAATGAAGGGATAGTAGTCTGGATACAGCAAGATTCTGATTTTATCCTGTTTTGGGTATCACCCGGATTATATAAATATTGAATTTAAACTTCGCTCAAATAAAGCAGTAGTGTGAGGAGGGCAAGTAATAGAGTCTCTCTTGTAACATTAATGTTATGAACATCAGTCCAAAAAAACGACGGTTGCTTAGTTGCGATTATTTTATGATACAGACAGAGAGCATATACGATCTTTCATATTAAGCCATCGTAGATCTTTTAATTTATGTGACACGTGTTAATATTATCTTATGCCAAATATGAATCTAATACAACAATTTTGTACTATTTGTATTCCATTTATCGAGTCTTTATCAAGGCAAGGGTCATAGACAGGTGCACAAAATGAAAACTGCGACAGAACCAGCGTTTCACAATGAATTTTTCTAGTATTTTGATTTACACTTTTTAGATGTTTGATCTCGAAATTGTAATTGTTGATCTATGATTAGACCTAAATTTTTAGTAGTAGTGGATAGTGCTACACAAGTTCAGTTAATATTAACATTTAAGATTTCCGATAATGTCATATAGTCCGCCTTTTTTACCAAACACAATAGGCGCCGATTTATTTGGATTAAGAATTAGAGAATGATCTGTAGAAATGTTAGATAATGCTTCTAAATCTTTATTTATCTTGTGCTCTGCTGTTAATCAAACAAAAAGAATGGTATATTTGAGTGTCATCAGCATACATGTGCATAGTGCAGTGCTCAAGGTATTTAGTGAACTAACTAGTATAGATTGTGAACAGTGGAAGTCCTAAGACGGGCCCTTTAGGAACACGACATGATAGTACATACCTAGGACCTGAAAGTTCTCCTTTTAGCCTAACACATTAAGAGCGCTCCGGATATAAGCCGGAAAGACGGTGCAAATTACTCTCATATAAATCATTATTTTAAAAAACTGCTTTTACTAAAAGACATTAAAAACATGTTACAATGTGAGACGATGAGAGAAAAAAAGTATATATAAAAATATTTTTTTTCTTCTATTATCGATTTGCAAAAATAATTTTTATCGTCCCGCATAGGTATCGTTAAAATAAACATTTTCCCTTTTGTAGAACTAAAATAAAATTAGCCCTAATGTCCTCAAATGCACAGAAAAATTTAAAGATTAGGTATAATAAATTTGTCCAATGTCATATTCTATTACATCTCTATCTCTCTCTTTCCCAGCACACCGTACATTCAGCTGCGTCATTTTATTGACGTGAAGTCATTTACAATTACAATTGGAAGCATGGATGACTAATACACTCCGACCAACTCTTAAGTTTAAATATGATTTTATTAACTCTGCGCTCTCGATACACATTCCGCATGACTTCAGAATGGCCAGTAAAACATGGTGATTGATGGTATCAAAAGTTTTACTGAAATTTAGCAGAACCAAAGCTGTAGATTTTCTACAATTCGCAGCATGAATGATATCTGTAACATGTAATAACATACTGGTAGCTGGGTGAAAGGACACGCACAGTGTAGTGGCAACAAAGTAGCCGACAGACCAGGCCCAGCCAGTCTGTTACCAATCACGGCGATAATACAAATAATTAAAGAGAACACCCACAATGAATGCAAGAAGCTGTGGGATGAAACAAGCAGCTATCGCTTGTCAGGGAATTACTAAAATATCCCAAAAAGAGTACACCAATAGACTACCTGGCAATGTCCAGAGAAGGAACCTACGTTTTATAACGGGAATCCAGACTGGACATTGTCCGTTAAGAAAACATCTACATAATATGAGATTAGCCGAAACACCTCTCTGTAGAGGTTGAGAACAAGAAGATGAGACGGTTCAACATGTACTCTGTAACTGTTCTGCCATCTCATCAATCAGAGAATCCATTTTGGGAGAACGTTGGCCTACTTTGGCCGATGTAAGGGAGATGCCTGTTGACAGCATCACCACCTATTTCGCAAGATTAGGTTGTTTGGGAGACTAGGCGAGGATCTGCCTACAGGGAGGATGTACAAGGGGCCTAAGTGCTGTGGTTCAATAATTTTTATTGACCACCCTCCCAACCAATTCCAGATTCCAGACATGTAATAGAGCAGGTTTACAACTACGGCCTGATTTAAATCCTGATTGTATGTCCGGTATAATATTATTAGCATTCAGATGTTCCCTCAACTGCGATTCAATAATTTTCTCCACTAATTTTGACAGGGGAGAATACTAATAGGTCTTCATTCAGTTAAGCCCTAAGGGTTATTAACTTTAGGAATTGGCGTAACAAGTGCATTCTTCCGACATGTAGGGAACTTACTCAGCCTATCACTTCCCGGGGAAGAGTTTTTTATTCTTAGTAGATTTTCTGTAATAACTTATTGTTCAAGAAATAAGACTAAATCGAAATTGAGAATTAGAAATTCTATTTTGTATATGAAAATTTTCAATGGTGATTTAAATTCTGTGGTATGCTATCGACAAAGTGATTGTTAATCAGATCGGGATCCTAAAATGACATAAGTAAATTAGGTTTCTTATCTTGTGTTATATTAAGAGATTTCAGCTCCTTCCACAGCATTTCTGAATTTTTATTATTAGAAATATTGGTGAAATAAGCTCCCTTTTCCAGAGATATTGTATGATTCACACTGTTTCCGAATTGTTTATAATTGCCCCAGTTTGTTTCAGTTGGCTGTTTTTTTAATTTCGATTCAACCTTATCTCTTTGGGAAATTAACTGTTTGAGGTGGTCAGTGAGCCACGATGCCTTCCTTTTTGTTACTGGTAAATGTAATAAAGTAAGCAGTTGTTCATTTAATACAGAAATTTGTTCATCAATATCGTTAATGTAATATATATTATTCAGAAGTAATGTTTTTAAATCTCTGTTAAATAGTTCATCATTGAAATGTTCGAAATCTCTGTATGTGTAGTACGGTCGTGAGCAAAAAATAGGACAAGTCTTATAACGGTATTTTGCTAAAATCTAGTTGTGTATACATCTAACTTTAATTTTTGTGACATTGTCAGTTAGTTGTCATAATTTATTGCAAGTGCGCAAAAAACTAATATGCCTCATATAAGCGATTTAGTTAAATCTAGAGTTATTGCTAAAGCAGAAGATGGATGGTCAATGAGACAAATTGCACTGCGCTAAATATTGACAAAAATTCGGTGTGTAACATTTTAATAAAGTGGAGAATAAACGGTACGATTAGTAGAAATCCTGGATCAGGGTGACGAAGGATATCAACTCAACAACAAGATTTGTAATCAGTAAATGCTTTAGTAGACAATCCATTTTACTCAGTTATTCAGGCTGCTGAAGAAACGAATTTTCCTGGATCGAGTAGAGTACTGGTCGCCGGCGCGTAAGAGAATCGGAGCTCACTGTCATGCAGCAGCACAGAAATACTTACTTAAAGCTGAACATAAAGTAGCTCGAGTAGGATTTGCGCTTGAATTTTTAGCGCATGATTAAATTTTTGGAACAATGTAATCTTCACAGACGAAAAAACTTTCCAGTCAACACACAGCGATCGTATTCGTGTTTATCGCCCTCCGAATACTCGATTCGATGAGAAATATATATCTAACAATGATAAAAGTGAGATTTTCCGTCAATATGTGGGCTTGGATATCGGCACGTGGTCCTGGTGTTTTGTGGCATATTGAGGAACGACTTAATAATGAAACGTATATTAGGATTTTAGACAATATTATGCTCCCTTCTGTGTTACAATTATTTCCTAATAATGAGTTCATATTTCAACAAGACAATTGTTCCGTTCATACTGCTCATACCGTAACGAACTGGTTTGAAGATAACAACATCAATGTTCTTAACTAGCCCAATCATAGTCTAGATCTTAACCCTGTGGAAGAAGTATGGGAACTACTCGTAAGAAGTATCCAAAAACGAAATGTGAAACCACGGAATGCCGAACAATTACGGAAAATAGTAAATAATGCATGGGAAAATATTATTACTAATGATTATTGTATAAGGTTATTTAATTCTATGCCAAACAGATTTATAGAAGTTATAAATAGAAATGGTGCAATAACGAAATATTAATAGTTAGTTTCTTGTTAAGTAGGATATCCTTTGTCCTTTGATCCAGGATTTCTACTAATCGTACCGTTTATTCTCCACTTTCTTAAAATGTTACACACCAAATTTTTGTTAATGTTATAACGCAGTGCAATTTGCCTCATTAACCATCCATCATTTACTTTAGCAATAACTACAGCATTAAAATAAAAAATAAATTAAAAGTGATATCTGTTTTATTTCGGCTACTCATTACATATTCAAATAGAGACAGATTTACATTAGAAAAGAAAAGTTGTCGTATTTCTTTCTGCACACAACAGTACATGGGATTGAGTATAGGCTTATCAGAATTGATCTTGCAGCGAAAATATTTATACATATTTATAGTTAAATGTTTCTGACATTTGAAATATTTAGACGTAAGCTTAATGGTTGTTTATTGCTAAGGGTCCGGCGAAACGTCGAAAAATATCCCTTGTGGAGTTATGCGCCCATAATTTTCGACTTCGCGGGTGCAATCTTCGTTGCGCATAAAACGCCATCTCCCCCTGCACCATTGGCAACAAAAATGTTTGCGGCATATTGCGAAAAAAACGTTAATCTGGAAAATAATTGTTCACAAGAACATGTTACCAACCGATTTGATTCTATAAAACTTAACTCTGTTACTGTGAACTTGCCTTGATATCCGGAACATGTAAAAAAATCAGGCCACAACTTTTGACAATATTTTGCTGCTGTTGGAAATTTTTCACATAACGCTATATTGTGCATTTTACATTTCACAATCTTTGAGTCTCATTAACATCGTGTCAACATATTTACGACCTGTTTTCACTATCTTCCGTCCAGATCTTAAAGCATTTAATTGCTCTATTACTGATTTTGCCTCCGTCTGAAATTCATTCCTTTTTTTGAGAGTGTTTTAGTACATTAAGGATTTTAAATTTTGATGCATCAGTAGTTTTCAGAATTATGTTTCTTGGGCAAAATTATACTTTAAAACGTATCTGCTCTGTAAGTAAACACAACCAAAATAAATAATAAACACAGCTAATGTAACAAGAATATAAATAGTTAATAAGTATCGATAGCGATAATAATTAGATAAAGAATGTATACGTAGATGAATTTAATCGATAGTACTTTCCTTTTATTGAGTATATTGTTACACGGCGCATGCATCGAAGATTGTGTATAGCAACTGAAATACTAGCCGTAATTAATCGAAGACTTGTCCTCTTGGTAACAGCCAAGTAACAAGATTAAAGAAGAAATACATTAAAAAATATTAAATTTTCGGCACGCCTCATATTACGGCTTGATAATACATCTGATATAATTATCTCCCGGTGAAAAGTTATTAACAAATTGGGGTTATTTAAAAAACATACGTTAGTACACGTAAATTAAACATAAAAGCATAGAATAGGAGAAATAATTTATAAAGTTTTTATATTACGTATATATATTCCTACAGGGTCGATAGCCGAGTGGATAAGGCGCGAGGTGGATTAGTCACACGGACATCGCACCACCGGGTTCGAATCCTGGCTCCGGCACTGTCGGAGGAAATTGTTGTATGTCCGCGTTTTTTTCAATGTGTAACCCCCTTCGGCACAAGCCCTGGCTTCTGGAGTTGGGGGTCGTCTAATTTCTGTGGTGTTTATTTATTTATTTATTAATAGTGTTAGGAACAAGACCCAAAAAAGTTCCCATCTAACCAGTGTCCGCAACATCCCTTATTTTTGTAAAAACCTCCCCCCGGTGGTACATTCTAGCGGTTTTTCTTAATTTTCTCGTAAACCGTTGTTCAAAAGTAAAGAATGTATAGAACCAAAAATGTTGACCATTAAATTCCACACAAAAACTGTTGTATCAACATTTTAGCTATTCCTTACTCAATTCTGGTAAAGAGCCGTTCATTGTGTCGAGAATCACGGTTGTTCGTTTTACGTATTATTATAGCAAGACACGTGTTTCTTCTGTTTAGATAAAAATAATACTTTTTTAGCCAATGTGTTTAATTATTTTTTACCGGAAAGAGCAAATCCGTTCTCGTTTTAATATCGTTCGACGTTTTAAAACGACTCAAATAGGAATACATAAACCTGAAATATTTTTCCATCACAATTGACGCTGAACTCGTCAATAAAACTGACATCGTCAGGAGACGATTATAGCTTCAGTCTTATTGTTCAGCATGTTGATGTTTGCTAGGACTATTTCCATGTCAGCAAGTATTATGTCGATGTTCTAACTTCCTTCTAGGCTAGATATAGGTACAGTTAGAAAAAATCTTAGATTACTCTGATTTTAAAGAAATTTTAAGTTGATTAATCGTCAAAAGCCTGTATTCGGGTTAATTTGTAATCAAGTATATATTTGGTATTAAACTACTTTTATTAACTAGATTTTATCGTATAATTTTCTGTAGTGTATTGAATTGCTTGAGAGGAATCCTTAAAATATTTACTAATTCCCAATCTGCTTTAGCGAACGTTCAATTAATTTGATTGAAAAAGAGATCCCATAATAAAACTGATACCCGATTCTTTAAATTTAAGTCCTCTTTGCATAAGTAGCTAGCATTGACGGGCTCTGTGTACAGAGTGGTTTTCGACATTACGTGGATTGTTTCAGTCGATCTATAAAAAATTCACGGAAAATTTGAAGGAGCCTTACATAGGAAAAATTTCGAATAGAAGAATTGAAAATTAGATAGCAGAATTTTATATTGACGAAAAATAAATCAAAAACCCTATGGCAAAGAAAATAAAATTATTCTATTTAATATTCCTGCCATTTTCTGACAATAGACAAATAAGTTCCCTAAATTTTGTGGTTAGTTGACATAGGACCTTATAAAAAACAATCAAAGAGTGTAAGATCTGGGGATCTTAGGTTGTATCCTATCCATTCTTGCATGGCAATCCATCTTCTAGGAAAGCAATCGTCTAAAGAATCACGAAAAAACGCATATAGTGCGGAGATGTCGCCTTGCAGATACCAGATAGAGTTATCTGGAAGGTGAAGATCATATTCAGTCGGTAAACTTTATGCAAGTGTACGAAAACTCCCAATATCCTTCCCATATGAGGATTTCTTCAATAAAGAGAGGATGTAATATTTTATTGTCGAATATTCCTGCATAGACAATTAATTTCTGCGGGTTCCGTGTATGCGCTTTACTATCCACCAAAAATGGCCGCCAGCGCAGTTTTATTTGAAATTAAATATCTCAACAACCGTTGCTCTAATTTTAAATCTCTTTTTTTTTTTTTCGTTATCTTCGCCTTTTTACGTGCCGCAGAAAGTACTAATATGTTTTTTACGATGGATGAAACGATAACCTCAAAAAAGTCGTAAGTTTAAACATCGCGCAATTTTAAATATGAAGCGTTTGTACTAGTTTCTCGTTATTTTTGAAAAGTAATTCAAGCAAGACATGGATTTAACTTGTGTGCTTTGCACATGAATCATGTAATTGCTATGTGTGGTGGTTTCTTCAACAGTTTATAAAAAAGTATTCATTATTCCTTTCGATAAAGCCTGTATGTTTATCTTTAGCCAATTCTATGATAATTTTCAATCATAGAACTGCAAAGAGTTAGGTAACTGTAACTGCTGGTGCTGGGAGTTTGTGCATTACGACAGAAAATAACTGATTTTTGTATACCTCCTATTCGAAATCTTATTGTGGTAAAATCATTTCCCAGCTTGAAGTGGATTTGTAAACTTGTTGATTCAGTGCGTCTTTTGTGGGTGGAAGTGATACCAAACTTTGTCTGATGGTACAATTTTGTCTAGTTATACAGTTCTAATATTCCCTCATTAATGACTGAGGGTCGAGAGGTGAGCGCACTTGCCTCTCACCCAAAAGTTCCAGGTTCGATCCCCGGTTGTTGTAGTGGAAAATACTGTAATAGGGATTTTTCCACTATACACGGATATTGGGTGTGTGTCTCTAAATGTGTAGCCCCGTCCCACATAAGGCTCTACTAGAGCCTTCCGGGATAAAAGGGGGTCGTCATTACCTGTGGTGTATTTATAGTTCGAACATCAGTAACATGGATATTTCTATATCAGTATTAGCATTAGTAAACACTAACAGTCTATCATGTCCATGCTTTTTTAGAATGTTTAGAACTACGGATTTACCTCTTTCAAAGGGATATAAAAAGATATCAGATCCGCTGAAGACGCATGAATAGTACTCGTAAGTGCTTGATTTAAACTTTCACATATTTTGATTATATTATAAAGGCATCTTCGTTTCTCTCTTGACCAGCTTTACATAAATATAGGTTACATAACATTCAGGACAAATCAATCGACAAAAGTAACAAATCTCTTCGGCCGACCAGAGTTACTTGTGTACTATTCCTTTGCCAAATTCATTGCATTATTCACATTAACGTATCTTGATCTGCACCAGCTTCATGTGTTAAAATATCGATTGCATTAAAATTGACTTTGCGGAAATTGTATAAGTTTATTATTTTCATGGGATAAGAAATCTAATTTAGTGATTATATTATTGTTTCCGACAGCCCAAATCAATCAACATCTCCACTGCGAAGCATGTCGGTTCCAACAGTCAGTGGTACTTCTCGGGTTCCGCAAGGGTATATCCTTGGACCACTATTGTTTATTACATTCATCAATGATATTGTAGATGGCTTTGACAATGTTAACTATTTAATGTATGCCGAAGATTTGAATTTTTTCTTTTGTGGCATTTGTGGCTATACTGAAATAAATTTTAGTTTTTTTATTTGTACAATTTTTTTAATCTGAAGATAAATAAATCCCTCCCCAGAATAGCATCAAGCATAATAGAGGTAATATGTGCTATGTAAGAGCAAATATCGGAAAAAACTTAACTAGCAAAATCGTAAAAGGAAATAAAAAGGAATATTGTAAACATCAATCCGTATTCAATTTTTTTAGTGCAAACTAATGAAGAAGATATCAGAAAAACCATTCTAAGTTTAAAAGATCATAAAGCCCCTGGCGTCGACCAATTCAAATCTGAGACTTAAAAAATTGCAGAAGCTATTTAATCAACAGAATATTTTTTACAGGAGTATGTCCTGATATATCTAATATAGCGGTAGTGAAGCCACTATATAAGAGCAGAGAAAAGAGCAACGTATCTAACAATAGACCAATATCTCTTGTGACTAACATCTGTAAAATTTTTGAAAAGATTCTGAAGGAACGAACTTTTTCACTAAGCACAATATATTATCAGACAAACAGTTTGATTTTAGAGTGTGGAGGGCAACGCAAGATGCGATTGCATACTTAATAAAAGAAATTTATCAGTCAGTCGGAGCAAGCGAGCCCGCACTTGCTGTTTTCTTAGATCTCTCTAAAGCCTTTGACACTGTTTGTCATTCTCAACTCATAGAGTGCCTAGAAAATGTAGGATTTTGGGGTACCTCATTAACACTAATGAAGAGCTACTTAAGTGATAGGAAACAGGTCGTCCAAATAAATACAGCTCAAAGTAAAAAAATCATTTATTTGATACGGTGTTCCACAAGGGACCGTGTTGGGGCCAATCATAATCACCCTGTATATAAATGAGTTACTCTGTCTAAATTCCAGTGGAAAAGTCATTAGTTTTGCAGACGATACGGCTCTATTTTACACAGCTAATTCTTGAGTTAAAAACTAAAGCAGAAATAGACTTTGAAAACATAAAAACTTTTTCGTCAAAAGCTTTTATTGATAACTTTTTCAAAAACGAAATGTTTGCCATTTTCCTCGTAAAAATACCCTGCCGACTTTTATTTAACTGTCTACAAATTAAACAAGGTCTAAACAACTGGTGGTCCAGAGGAGAGGCCTCACCCAACAGTTCCGGGTTCGATCCCAAGTCGTGGCAGTGGAAAATACTGTGAGAGGGATTTTTCCACTAAACACGGATACTGGGTGTGTGTCCATTGTCTCTAAATGTGTAGCTCCCTCCCATACAAGGCTCTTCTAGAGCCTTCCGGGATAAAGGGGGTCGTAATTACCTGTGGTGTTATTTATATTTATAAATTGGAAATGGATAAAGCCATTACAATTAAATATCTAGGAGTTCATTTGGACTCGAATTTACATTGGGATACTTACATAGCTAGCATAGTAAATAATTTAAGAGGTTCTGCTATATAAATTTAAATTTATGAAAACTTTTCTCAATATAAGATCTTCAAAAACAATATACTATGGATTAATAGAATCCAGACTAAGATATGGGATCGTTGGATAGGGCAGTACTACTTACAACCACATTAAACAGTTGTTAATATCACAGAAAAAGTTTCTTAAAATAATACTACGTAAGGAAAACACTTACCCCCCAACGATCTCTTCCGCGAAGCACAAATTTTATACTTGTTACAATTATACGTTTTAACGTTTAACTGTTGCTACAAGACAATATAATTATCGCAATTAGTTAGAGCCTGTTGATCATATCTATGAAACAAGGTACAAGCAATATGCAATGAAAGTAACGACAAAAAGTATTGGACAAAGATGTTACACATATTTGGCTCCCAGATTTTTTAACTACTCACCTTTATACGTTAGAAATTCAGTTTCATACAATTTTTTTAAATGGAAAGTAAAACAGTTCATGTTAGAAAAAGAAAGGTCAGAAGTTCATGTGTTAATTGAACAAAAATAAGGAAACACAGAAAAAAGTGAAAGAATCATTAATTTTTGCTTTATATATCGTAAGTAAATATGGGTGTATTAACGGACTTAGGAATTAAGTAGAGATAATAGTTAGGTGTATATATTATACGTATTATTATATTCAGAAGTAGAAAGAAAATGTTATTAGAAAATATATTTAAAAGATGAGAAATTGGGAACACATTAGGCACTGTAAAATAATAATAATAAGTATGAATAAATTACACAGTAGCCCATGATCACGGGTGAGAGTAACGTAGTTTTTTCTTTATATTATCAACCAATAAATGTTATAAAACAATGTATCAGTGGCAAATAAACATTTATTTATTTACTTATTTATTATAAAATTTGCTAATGACGCGAATGTTGTACCGCCTCTTATTTTTTTTGCATACTCAAAGTACGAATCAGCTCGGTTACTATACTCTGTTTACTGAATAGAAATAGTTAAGCCAATCCTCATTGATTTTGACCAATGTATGCAATTGACCAGTTTTACACGGGACAAATTAATAAAGGCATTTCTAAAGAATTTCTAACCTCAAAAAGAGAAAGCGGTTCGGCCATTTAATCAATATTAATTATTTTCATTGTGTACCTTAATATGCACAAATGTACACCAAAGTATTAAAAAATACTGTTTTATTAGATGAATGGAAATAACAGCAAATAAAGATAATGAATAACTTAACAGCAATTTTTAACAAACGTCAGAAACTAAACATCAAACACATAAAATTGTTGGTTGTATGGGGTTTTAAAAATCAACCAATAGAACAATTCTATTTAAATATGGCGCACTTTTTTGGGGAGTGGCTTAACTATTTCTATTCAGTAAACAGAGTATAATATACGGGCTTGCTTTAACGAATTTCTCATTTAGATTCCTTTTTCTGGTTACATGCTGGAAATTTTTATTCTGAAGGTTCTATAAAATAATGTTTGTAGTTTTTTAAATAGGTCATTTTTTTAAGTACCACTGTTATAGCACCTCTCGATAATGCCAACTTAGGTGACGAAACTCTTGTCGGTATGGAATGCAGTATTTTTGTTTCTGTTAGAGTCTTCTCAAAGGTAGCAATCATTCCTGTGCATTTTTTTCTTAAAATGTTCCACAAATTTTTTATTTACTGATCGATTTTTTCCACTACAAAAACGTTTCCCATCCTTACTAATTAGATAAAAAACAAAATCCTAGTTATTACCGGGCCATAAAGAAAACCTAAATAAATTAACACCGCCCTAAATTTGCATCAAATACACGAATTCTGACACTAGCCAAATCAAATTAGCCTGTGTAAGCCTTTTTGAACGTTATTTATTAGTTCGCGGTAGGCACTTAAAGCTTAAACCGGAATTCGCCGTAGGTCCATAGACAGCACAATGTCAGCAATGTACGAGAGGAGACAATATGCGCGTTGATTGGAGATGGTTAACCGCCGATAAACCATTTACTGAATGGTCATAACCCACATAATTCTGCAAATACATATGGCTTCACATCGAAATGCCATAGTAGTTTATAGTCGTTATTATATCATTTGCACATCCACTTTAAAATTTTAATATCGTGCGGGTTCCTGTTTGTGCTAATGCTGTATATTATATTTTGGTAAATTAAACTGGTGGACATAATGAGTTCGTAATATTGATAGATTGCATATTTCAAAGTTTCAATGTGTTTATTTCAATGTATTTAGGGCAGCTTCTCGCATGAGAGCACAGTATCGCCAACAATTTCAGCTGTTTGATCCAATGATACTGGAACAATGTTTTCTAATATCTATGATTTTGATTTATCTATTAACTTTTATATTAAGCCGTAATCATTGCACCATCTTGACATTTTCTTGTCATTTGATAATGCATTACCCATAGGAATATTGTTGGTGAGTCGTCGGGCGACTTAAGAGACCAGCAAAAGCTATTTAACCTGGAAATAATTTTCTCAGAGAATATCTCTTAAGATCTCGATTGATAACCCTATTATTCTCCTGTGTTGAAAATCGATATAAAAATTACAGAAATAGACTTAATATTTCAATTTAAAAAAACAAAAAATGAATATTATCAAAATAAAATCACACAAGCTGGAACAGACTTTAAAAAATCTGGAACGAGTCGAACGTCATAAATGATATCTCAGGTCATACGAAGAAGCCTAAATTAATCGATAACATATCTATCACTAATGACAATAATGAACACATAAATATTAATAAAGATAAAGCGTGATATGTTTAACAATTATATCACAAATATAGGTATCAATATGGCGAACAAAATAACTAAACTAAACTTATATCAGTTAACTTCTTTATAAAATGATAAAGTTAACTCGAATATTCTGAAGCCGAAAACAATAAGTTAAATAACTGCTCTTATATCAAATTTAAAAAATAACTGTACGTCTGGTCCAGATAAATTAACTGCTAAAACAATAAAAAGCATTCATGAATATATTATTTCAACATTAACTCAAATTATTAATATATGTTTTCAATGTGGAAAAACTCCGATGCAGGAATCAATTGTGACCCCTATTTTTAAATTCGATGTCCCCACTAAACTAAACAACTACAGACCCATACCTGTAATTAATAATATTGTAAAGATTTTTGAGAACGCCTTAAAAACAAGGCTAATAATTGAATTATTTTATGCTAATAATGTCATCACAAACAGACAATATGGTTTTGTACAAAATTCGAACACCAAATATACCTTTGTCGATTTTGAGAGAAAGTGGTCGGGGTTTTGATCGAATCATCGGCGTGTATTGCAGTTTTCCTAGATCTGGCTAAAGCCTTCGACACCGTGTGTCACGAAGTAAGCTAAGCAACTTTGATGTCCGAGGTCTGGTGCTTGAACTTATGTCTGATTACCTAATAAACAGAATCCAACGAATAAAAATCGGTAATGAGGTAAGTTCCGGAAAAATAATAACTGAGTGACTGATTTTCAGCCTTGCAGGCGGCTTATGCGTTGTTTTTCTTGTTGTGCGTTATAATATATGATTTGCAGGAAACAACTACTCAGCGGGCAAATTCCCCGACCTGCATTGAATTACACCTTACAAATCATGAAAGAGTGGTAGCCAATATCATTTGTCAATTCCCTGACCAGACATAGACCGGTTTCGAATTTATTAGTTCTCATCAGTATGCCATAGATCATGGAACAGACAAACGATAGTGGCCAACCTGCTGCTAGTTTTATACAAACTATAGTAAATTGAGTAGTGGTGAGAGGTAAGTGAATCCTCTCATATGGTCAATTGCTACTATACACCATAGATATCTCCATGGGCGTATAGCGACTTGCGATTCTGCAAGTACCTGAGAGCGGCGACCTTTCAGTCCTAGGTGGACTTAACCTACTGTTATAATATATGATTTGCAGGAAACAACTACTCAGCAGGCAAATACCCCGACCTGCATTGAATTACACCTTACAAATCATGAAAGAATGGTAGTCAATATCATTTGTCAATTCCCTGACCAGACATAGACCGGTTTCGAACTTATTAGTTCTCATCAGTATGCCATAGATCATGGAACAGACAAATGATAGTGGCCAACCTGCTAGTTTTATACAAACTATAGTAAATTGAGTAGTGGTGAGAGGTAAGTGAATCCTCTCATATGGTCAATTGCTACTATATTGGCTACCACTCTTTCATGATTTGTAAGGTGTAATTCAATGCAGGTCGGGGTATTTGCCCGCTGAGTAGTTGTTTCCTGCAAAACATATATTATAACAGTAGGTTAAGTCCACCTAGGACTGAAAGGTCGCCGCTCTCAGGTACTTGCAGAATCGCAAGTCGCTATACGCCCATGGAGATATCTATGGTGTATAGTAGCAATTGAGCATATGAGAGGATTCACTTATCTCTCACCACTACTTGTTGTGCGTTGTTTATAATAATAATATATATTTATTTACATAACAGCAAGAATAATTATTGTTACATTACATTATACATTTGTCCAGTATTCCAAATAATACTATGTGAAATGAAACTTATTTAGACATACAATAATATATAATAATAACAACATATTTTGTTTTTTAATAATTTTTTATATCAATGTATTTATGGATTGTTTCCCGGGGCGTAACTCTTTTAATTTTCTTTTGAAGGAAAAAATATTCTTTGTTTTTGCTATATCAGAGTTAGTATTATATAATCCTGGTGATAAGAATATGTATGATCGTTGTCCAATAGTTTTCGACATGAATGGGTTTATAAATGTATCCTTTTTTCGTGTGTTATGTTCATGAGGATTTATTATATATGTTTTTTCCTATGATAGTTGACATTACTATTATAGTAAAAAAGCTGCCTTATATCAAATATTTTTGCATCAATATAGACTAGTTTTGTTGGGTAAGTTTTTTGTTCTTTGAGCATTAATTTGATAAAATCTTTTTGTAGGATTTCAAGCGGTCTGATATGATTATTTGTAGCAGCTCCCCAAGCTAAGATACCATAATTGAAGTGACTTTCTACTAAAGCATGGTAGATTGTTTTTAAATTGTTTCTGTCTAGTATATTACTTAAGTGTCTAAATTTATATGATACAGTTTGAAGTTTTTTTATGACATATGCTATATGTAGATTCCAGCTTAGATGTCTATTAATAAACACTCCTAAATATTTCAATTTAGTGTCAGGTAATATATTATAGATGTTTCCCTCAAACTCGATATCTATCGATTCGAATGATGGTTGCCTTATCTTGTTGCAGCTAAATGGTATATAGTTAGTTTTATCTATATTAACTGTTAATAAGTTATGGTCAAACCAATTTTTAATGGTATGTAAATCACTTTCCACTAACGTTTTTAATTCCATCGACGTGTTGGATTTATAGAAAATAGCTATATCATCTGCGAATCCAATAATATCTTCTCTGTCCGTTAATTTCAACAAATCATTAATATAAATGGAGAATAGTATGGGCCCTAGAATCGTACTTTGCGGTATACCGTATTCAACTGTTAATTTGTCAGTGTAGACACCTCCCACTCTGTTGTCTGTTTCAGATGGAAATTTTGAAACAATTTTAAACATTCTTGTCTTACTCCAATATCTTGGAGTGACTGTAAAAGTAGAGGGTGACTAACAGTGTCAAATGCTTTAACAAGATCTATGAATATGCAAAGATACGGTATACTTTTATCTAGTACAGAATAGATATTGGATGTAAGAGCTAACATCGTGTCCTGAGTCGAAACATTTTCTTTAAAACCAAATTGATTCTTAGATAGTAAATTATATTTGTTGAGATACGACACCAATCTAATTTTTATTATTTTTTCGAATATTTTATTGAAGTTCGTTATTAAAGGTATAGGTCTGTAATTACTTGCAATTTTACTGACTCCTTTTTTTATATATGGGTATTATCAAAGAATATTTAAAACATTCAGGCCAATAGCCCGATTCCATACATTTATTAATGATGTAGACTAGAGGATCTAATAGATATTCTGATATTGATTTTATTGCCTCGGCCTTTAAATGATCTAATCCCGGCGTTTTGTTATTCCTTAACTCATTTATTATAAGTTTAACCTCATGGATATTCGTAGGTAACAAAACTAATGAATTTACGGTAGAAAATCTTTTAATTTTAAAACTTTTATTTATTTTAATTTTTTCGGTAAGTTCTTTAGCCATGTTTGAAGTTTGGTTATATTCATCTGCAATGTATTTTAGATCCACTAGCAGTTTATCATCTTCACTATTTATTTTTCGCCTTTGTTAAATCTTGTACTACTTCAATTTTTTGTATTATTTTTGTTAATATGTTAATATATATTAATTTTTTGTTTTGCTAGTGTTGTTAATTTGTTCTTATAATTTTTATATTCCAATTTTATTTCCATATTGTTTGGGTATTTTTGTAGTTTGCTAGAGAATTCATTTTTTGTGTTTATTCCCAAAGAATTTTGCTACATATCAGCGGGGCATCCATTTTTTATTTAACATCCATATACAAAATCTTACTCTCCTCAGCTTATCTCCCTCATTTAAATGTTGAACTTTCCTCATTTTGTAGCATCGAAATCCGTTTTTTTTTAATATTTTTCTTGCATTGTCTTTTTCTATGCGACATTTTGTCTGAGTTTGTCTCAAAGAAGTTTCTTCATTTCGTTTAAGATAATTCAATACTTTAGATTTTGAACTAACTTCCTAAACATAGTTCGATTTGGCTGTGGAGCATCTGGAAATCTATCTCCGTAAACCGTGACTGCCATCTCAGCGTCAAAATTGCACTGACAGTAAATGCTAATCATGTCGAATTTGTTATTATTGGTATACACCATAATTACTCATATAAAACTTGTCTTAGAACTTGACAACGCAACATACAACAGTGACAATCTGTCAAGTTTGTTAATAACTGCCATATATTGCTTTTCACTAATCATGGCACTAATACGATTCAATGATATGAATTGTGGTTTTCGTAAAATATTAGATACTGATACTATCAGTTAAAATTTTTGTGACGTTTTATTTCGTTGGAAAGAGAAAAAATAAACGGAATTAATGGGGCCATGACCTACTTTGAGATTTGTTTTCAATTTTGCACAAGAGCGTATGTCAAAAGCAACTCCGTTTTTCGAATATATTGATACACATTATTATTCTTATTGTCTTTGCCGTGAACTTTCATCTCTTTAACTTTTTTCGTATCTCCTCAAATGAGGAAGTTATAATCGTTTGTGGTTTTCCTATTTTTCAGGTTTTTCTAATATATCTTACAAAGCAGGCTATGGATTTCAAATTTCTTTTTACTGAAATATAGCGCACAAAAAATAGGATAACCGTTTCTAAAACTTTCTTCAATAATAGATGTTAAACGAGATATTTGATGTGGCCCTCGTAAAATAGACATACGGTATAAGCTAGTTATAAAATCTGGACATTCCGGTAAAGCCTCGTTTTACTTGGAACTGTTCGTCCTGCAACTAATTAAAATTATAAAATTCCATAGAGTATGAAGTATTTTAATTTATCTGACACTTTTTCGCTACGTAAAGACGGTAGACGCTTGCTTTTTGAAAAAAGTCTCAGAGTATTTACGTCGACAGTTAAACAGGAAAAAAACAGTAAAGACCAACTTTGTTCCTCCCGACCGTAGCGACGAAAAGTAAAAGCAAATAATCAGGAGAGAGAATTTCCTGAGTTAAACTTGATTTTCTGTAGCGAAGGCACGCTAATATAAATATTATTCGCACCAATAGCTTTTATCGGCATTGATCGATGAAATAAGGAAACTCAAAAATTACCTTTCCCATTCATTTCCCGCCCCTAAAGTATTTATCGGAATTTTAGGCGACATCTAATTCTTTATTTAATATCTCAATTTGTAAATACATTTTATGGAAGCGACTGAAATAAATACAATTTTAGGATTGTCGTTCTTATGACGTTTTATTATTTAGGAAATGTCTCGTCTACTTGTATTTGTATTGAAATTGAGGGACAATGGCGTTTGGAACAAAGCATGCTTGGACTGATGATCCTATCGCCGCAGGTTCGATTCCCGCTAGCATCATCAAAATTAATGCTGTGGGCTTTAATCAGTGAACAATTGAAGTATAGTTCAAGTAGGAAATATCTGAGACAGAAAAAACATAACAAAAACTTTATGACATCATTATTATCGCCGCGGGCCACCGGCGGATGCCTAACATCAAACTATCAAACGACTCGCCGCACATTAAAAACCAGCGAGAGGCTTTGCGGTCGAGGGTCGCTCGAGGTAGCACAAAGAGTAATGATATTTTAATGAGGTAAAATTTTTGTTATGTTTTTTCTGTCTCAGATATTTCCTACTTGAACTATACTTTACTCTTAATCTATTTAAAGTGAAATAAACGTTAATGAATGTTCCAATAACCCCCTAAAAATCTATTTTCTTTCGAATGGTATCAAAAAAACCAGTAGTTGCCCTTTGAAAAAATGCCTTTTTGACAATCTTTGATTGCGGCATTTGAAAATCCATACTTAGGTTTCCGGGTTCTCTTCCGCTTGATAGTTTTGAATACTTGACGTTTCGACCATCTTGTCGTGGTCTTCTTCTGAAGTGAAGTGAGCGTCAGGAGGCGTGGCTTGGTTCCAGTGATGTCGCATGGTAAGTGGACCGGAACATTGAATTCCATGTCAACGATAGCTGTAGTCCGGCGTCACGGTTGAAATTATTTTGATTTTTGTGCATTTCTATGGCTTCTCTGTACCTTCTGGGCCAGTAGTGTCTCATGCTCGCCAACCTTTTGGTCTCGTCAAATTTTATCCAGTGGCCGGTTTCTTTTGAGTGTTCCGCAACTGCAGACTTAGTGATGTTTTCCTTCTTTGTGTACCTGATATGCTCTTTAAGCCTGGTATTAATATGTCTCTTGGTCTCTTCTATGTAAAGTTCTCCACATGAACATGGAATGCTATAAACTTCTGGTGAGTCGAGCTCTTCTGGTGGCTCGTATTTAGGAAATTTTTGTCCGATTTTTTTGTTTTGCATTGTAGATCGCTTTGATGTTTTTCTTTACTAGCACCCTTCCAATCCTGCCCGTACAACCTTGTAAGTAAATGGTCACTACATATTTCTTTTATTTCTTTACTTCTTTCGTATTGGCTATGCTCTGTTTCTTGATGGCGTTGTTTATGTCCTTGGGTCTATATCCATGGTGTGGTAGCTCAGTGTGTTAAAGCGACTGGCTAGCAAACTGAGTTGCCTAGCGAAGTGGGTTCGATTCCCGCAAGGCGAAACAATTTTTCATTAAAAAAATTGCCCCAAGAGTGGTTCGGAGTCCACATTAAACTGTAGGGCCTCGTCTCTCTTTGCCTAGCACAAGATCCTTGAGATCTTCCAGGGGGTTACTTCGGTAACTTGAGAGGCGGTTACGAAAACATTTTAAGAAAACAAAACATTTTCTGTAAAGATGTCTTTAAAGTCTGGTATTCTGTCCAGGTGCACGATCTTCATCTAGGACAAAGTCGTTGATCCGGGTGATGACAGAATACGGTCCTTTAGTTTAGCGTCCAAATTCGTTTCCTCTAATTAGGCTTCTTTCACAGAGACGGCTCGTACTCTGTGCCATGAGGAATCCATAGAGACGACCTCTACCTCAAGTGCAAGGATCAATGCATCACTACTAGTCTTATGCCGAAATAGTCTAAGAACCCACCTGATCTCCTAATCTTTTATGCCATCAAAAACGTTTCAACTGCCAATTGCTCCTGGAACAGCCTTGGCGCATCAAGGTAAGACAAGTGTGCCAGTCTATCCACCGCAGCTTCAAATTCGATTTCAGCTGAGTCCGATGCAGTTGAGCAGGGTGTTGGTCACCATATTAAGTCGAATGCAGCTTCTAAAACTTTAAAATCCTGTTGCTGCGCCAGTGGGTTCGTCTGCGGCAATTCTAATGCTTGACCTCTCAACTCTAGAACTAATACCATGCCCTTTTCTTCGTTATTTCAGTTGTTGGCACATGCAGCGGCTTCAAACTGTCTTTTGTATGTTGTCCATGAGGTTTGTCCGTCAAAGGAGGGAGGTTGTAATCAAGGACCCGATGATACTACTAGCTGGTCTCCTTTTTCCCGCAACTGCCGCTTAAGTCGTTCTATTTCTCCCTCAAACGCCCGAAATATTTCTTCCATATCTGTAACTTTTTCTTCAATATCTTCAACTTTTTCTTCAGCTTTTACATTGTATACATCCTCTTTAATTTCATTTTTTATTTCATCAGTGGCTAAGAGGATAGCACCCTATTGTACCTCTAAAATTTTTCTTATCTTCCTGTTCTTCCTCTTAAAGTTTATCCCCAGATCTTCCTTCACTTTTTTAGTCCATCTTTGTCTTCTTTATATCGTCGTTCTCGTTCTTCTTCCTCTTCTAGACGTTTCCTGTCTTGTTCTTCTCTTTCTTTCTGACGTCTCTTTTCCTGGTCTAGCATCATTTTTTTAAGTTCTGCGAACATATCTTGCATTTGTTTTTCAGCAGCCATGCTTAGCTAATTAGACAGGGCTCCTTTTACTCTCTCTATGGATTAGACCTCTCTTCGTAAGAGGGCGTATGTATGCATATAACAATATTTTAGGTAGAACGGGCAATTGCAAGTTAAAAAACTTCTAATTCACGGCCTACCTAAATCACCCTGTATGTTAACATTCATCGTTAAAAAGGAAATGGATGAAATATATCCTCATTGGAAATTTACTTGTGTTGGACTGTTTCTACTGACACGCCCTACATAAACAAAAAGATTGGCATAATATGTTGATGTCGATCCATCAAAGGTACTCAATCACATATTAATGATTTTTCAAATGCTAAGAAATTGAAACTATCTGCTTACGTCCATAACAAACGATTTTTTTATCCATTAGTTCCATTATAGAACATTCTTCGGTAATGGGGTTTGTAAAATTATCTGCGAAAACAGCGAGGTGGAATATATTTCAACATACCAACGGCCTTAATAATAGTTTTTTTGTTAAAGTACACCAACCATTTCACGAATGTATTTACCTGATAATGCTATTAACAATACAATGCTTTTAAGGTTTATAAAGGGTTGTTAAAAGCAAATCAAATTCAAATGTTTGTCTACGGCCAACATTAATCATATTCTTACAAAAACCATTTTTTACCTGTTATGTAAGAAGATAATAATTTTAGAACACAATAGCATGTTTATGGAAATTAACATTCTCAAGGCTGGAATGAACATTAATATTATTAAATCGAAATGATTTGCTTATTCGTTAATAATCATTAATAAGAGAAATTTCACATTTCATATGTAAGCTAATGCAAGTTAATAACACAATGACAAAGAGCATCCCCTTTACTTCAACAACTCTATTTCTTCTTCTAGTATTCCAAGGCGTATAAAGCATTTGCAGATAGGTTGGAGTATTATAATTCCTATTTTTATATGTTTATAAAATTTCCTTCTGCTATAAAATTTGTTTATTCAGTAATTATTATCAATTTTATTTTCGATTTGGATTGTTTGGGCACTACTGAGAGATGGCGCTAGTTACGCTCTACTACCGTAGAACTTAACAGAGTCTATGAGATGCGACCGCCGTTTATCGAAGGTATGTTCACTTGCACTCTACTGATGAGACCCAAAAATAGGTCAAAACCGGTCTGCAGTTAGTAACATCCTGGGATGAAGGAGGTCTCGTATCTGCCTCGTAGCATTCGAGCAATCCAAGTTATTGTATTTTAGTGCTAACTGTGTTGGACAAGATGCGGCAAATTTCACCATTTAATTCAGCGCTCGTCGTAGCTGGAAGAATAGCTGTTTTGGTTTAGTTTGTTTAGTCCTTATTATATACAGGGTGGACCATTAATAACAGGCCATAGTTTAGGGGTAGATTCTTTGGGCCGAAATATGAGGAATAACCAAATATGCCTTAGTAAAATGTTGCTGTGGAAAAGGATACAGGGTGTCAAAGTTCAAATGATTTTTTCGTTTTTTTGCAATAACTCAACAGCCTCTTGACTGATAATAATAATAATAATGTGTCTTTATTTATCTATGTATATGCAAATTTACAACAATTTTATGGAGGTGGCGACGTTCAACATTGTTGCTCTTCCACGTAACTACCTCTATATTACCCAACAGATTGACAATTAATAGACCTCTACTAAAAGAAAAATAAATATTCATTAATACAAGAAAAAAAGGATAATTCACAAGCTTGTACAGTGTACCAATCACATAAAGGATGAAAGAAAGAAAAAAATCTAAAAGTTAATTTCGAAAAGAAATAATATGGGTTTTGACATGTTTTTTGAATGTGGAAACTGATGGTAAAGACTTTATTGTAGGAGGCAGGCTGTGAAAAAATTTTATCGAATTATAAGTGAAAGATCTTTCTAAGATTAAAGCTGTACCTGATACATGAATTTTGGATTTTTTGTAGACTAATTTTATCAGTATTTAAAAGTGCAGGCCAGTATACAATATGACAGTAAGAAAGTTCAGATAAAATTAAAGAGTCGCATAATCTAAATTTTAAGTCAGTATTCAAAATATCTTTGTGAATATATAACATTAATTTTCCATAAGATTTTCTAATTAGATTATTTATATGCTCGGAAAATCTTAGATCTACATCCAAATATAATTCTAGATTTTTACAATAGGTAGACGATGTCAGAACCTGATTATTAATCACAATTTTAAAATCCCTCTTTTCTATAATGGCCATCCTGTTATATCCAAATACCAACATCTCCGTTTTGGCTTCTTTTAAAACTAAATTATGAGCCTTTGAGATTTCTGATATAAGTTGAAGATCTAAATTAATTTTGCTGACTGCAGAATTCAATTCATTTAAATAAAAAGAAAATACAATTGCGTGTCATCAGCATACTGATGCATTGTGCAGAATTTTAAATTTTGATAGAAATCTGCTGTATAAACTGAAAACAAAAGTGGCCCTAATATGCTACCCTGAGAAACCCCTCGTTTAATAAGTTTATTGTCTGAAGAATTACCATTTAAAATTACACGCTGATATCTATTAGTCAAATAGCTATGAATAACAGAGGTTGATTCTTCATTGAGACCAAAATATTTTAGCTTTGTGCACAGAGTGGCATGATTTAAGGTGTCGAATGCCTTGCTAAAATCTAGAAGGATCAGGCAAGTGTTTTTCTTATTCTTCGCCAAGTTTGCTAGAGGAACTTTTTTTATACTAAGAAACAATAATTTATGTATTACATCACGTTAGATCATAGAGGCGCCCGCAGGACCTGTATCTGATGATGAATTCTGATGATGAATTTTTTTCATATTTTTTTGGACGAAACGTTGTGGTACTTCTGACCAGAAAATCTGATGACGGCCTCATTTCCACGTATAAAAGGTACACTTGCCAGAACTTGATAACTCCAGTCGTTTTCGAGGAAAGTGTCGTTAAACATTTCAATAATTTTTTGAAAGACAAGTCCAAATATAATGAAACAAAGTGTATCAACCCCTGAACTATGGCCTATTATTAATGGTTCACCCTGTATAAGGCATTTGCAGATAAGTTAGAATATTATGGTTCCTATTTTTATATGTTTATCAATTTATTATACTGCGTTTTTCATACAACTCATTTTTACGTATTTTTTGGTATTAAAAACCTCATTTGAACGACTATGCGTTGGTTGGTGTATGGAGTTTTAGAATCTCCGTATTAAATTGTAACTGCTTGAGAAATGCTTGTATTTAATCATTATTTGAATCGGCTCCAAAATCCAGAATAATTTCCAAACAAGAAACACATTTTGTGGAATTGTTTTGTAACATTTTGTTTCTGTTATCGTTATTATGTAATCCAATCTAGCCTAATGTACAGAAATGAATTTAGCAAATATATAGTCATGTGCAGTGTAAACAAATAAATAACTTGTGGGACAATATAATGTGATGACCTGGGGATAGACGTTTACAATATTGTAGGTATATTTACTGTGCCGGCCGGACGTCAATCCATATTAGATGTAGTAAATTTTCAAGTAATCCAATAAAGTGTGTTCCATAGCTGCTGGCTGGCGCCGTCAATCTACTTAAATTGACGTCACACTTACTTTAAAACATTCACTTCATACCCATCGGACACCAGAATTGTTCCCATGAATGCAGGCAGTTCTGCGCCAGAATTAGGTATAACTTATATATATTTTTCAATTTGTTACCTACCTAACTAATGATAATTTTTGGTGCGTTGTAGCGTCGTTTTTAAAGAGGAGAACGTTATTGATTTATTGATTTTTGAAAAGTTTTTACATATTTGATAAAAAAGAATAAAACTTACATTTTACTTTTAAGAAATTTAAGCAAGGCGAATTTAACATCTACAGTGTCTGCCAAAAAGTCTGCACCATATGGGAAATTCTGTTGTTATTGGAAGGTTTTTTAAAATTTACTCAAGATTAAACTATTTTTTTCTTCAAATGTTGTCCTGGAATTTATATCTTTGTTATAAGAAGGAATCAAGAAGACGGCAACTGAAAATAATACTAGCCTCTTCGGTTACTCACTCAACCTGGGTGTGATGTGTTCTTGAGCCATCACAACCTCCTTGAGTGAGCGATCGAGCAGGCATCGACAACTAGAGGCTGGCATCCATATTGAACGTGAAAGGCAGTTGCATTTTTGAAGCAAGATCGCATCTGGAAATGTCTGGTGTAACCAAAAACTCCAAAACTAGTGCAGTTATGGAGTTTATATAAAATAAATTTCTTAACCCTTTACTTATTATACGTATACAAACGTAAGAAAATTAAACAACACCCAATTTGAGTATAGTTAGATTATTCAATGTGTGTTCTTCAGCTTTTAGTGGAGTAAATATAGATTTGCAGAGAGAATTTTACATGGACATAGAAAAATAAGTTTGTTTTGGTGAAACTAAGAATACCCTGAGTTTTCTGCTTCGAGTAGGTGGGGGAACCCTTTTTTTTCACGAAAGAGGTAAATTGGTCATTCTTAAGGGTGGTTTTCAGTTTTAATTTATTTTGAACCC